>PVJX010027737.1:0-24566 GCA_004027295.1 Dolichotis patagonum | reverse complement strand
AAAAAAAAAAAAAAAAAAAACTCCGTGAGGCCATAGAGGAAATCAAAGTAGAAGTACTCTCTCACGTAAAGATAGAAATAACAACCTTATTAAAGGAGTTGCTGAGCATAGCTAAAGATGAAATAGAGAAAAAAGTACAGGAATATGGGAAACTGATTGAAACCTTGAATGAACAATATAGAAAACAAGCAGAATTCATAAAACAAACTCAAAGACACATCCAAGAAACAAAAAATTCGATCCAAAGCATGCAGAACCATTTAAATGAAGCTGAGGATAAGATTTTGGACCTTGAGGACAGGATTGCAATTAGAGATCATGAAAGGATAGAACTTTTAAAAATAACAAACCAGCATGAAATCACAATGCAGAAGTTTCAAGATGATGCCAAGAGCAACAATATAAGATTGACAGGCCTTAGTGAAGA
This sequence comes from Dolichotis patagonum, assembly GCA_004027295.1. Taxonomy (NCBI): domain Eukaryota; kingdom Metazoa; phylum Chordata; class Mammalia; order Rodentia; family Caviidae; genus Dolichotis; species Dolichotis patagonum. Next base: position 24,139 of record PVJX010027737.1, on the reverse strand, counting down.
CGCTGGAGTCAACACAAATGACATAGCTAAAATATTCACAGAAATAATAGGAGAAAACTTACCAAACATGGAAAAAAATCTGCTATGCAGATAAGTGAGGCATACAGGATGCCAAACAGTCACAACCAACATAAATCTACACCAAGACACAAAATAATTAAGATCTCAGACATACAACAGAAAAACAGAATACTGAAAGCTGTTAGAGAAAAAACACAACTCACCTATCAAGGAAAGCCCATTAGAATCACAGCAGACTTTTCAGCACAAACGCTCAAGTCAACACGTGATTGCAATGAGATATTTCAAGGCCTGAAAGAAAACAACTTCCAACCCAGACTGATGTACCCTGCAAAACTTTCATTCAAATTTAATGGAGAAATAAGATACTTCCATGACAAAGAACAACTGAAGAAATTTACGTCCACCAAAACAACCCTAGAAAGAGTGTTTAAAGATATACTAGAAAGAGATAAAAATGACCACAATCCCCAGAACAATAGAAAGAAACCACCAGGTAGGACAAGCAATTAAATAAGGGGGAAAAGCAAAAAGCAAACTATTAGAACATAACAAAGCAAAGTTGAGCCAGTACATATCAGTGATATCCATAAAGGTAAATGGCCTCAATTCAACTATCAAAAGAACAGGTTGCCAGTATGCATCACGTAACATGATCCCACAATATGCTGTATAAAAGAAACACATGTGACCCTAAAGGAAACTCATAGATTAAAAGTCAAAGGATGGAAAACAGTATTCCATGCAAAAGGAGCCCAGAAAAAAGCAGGGGTAACTATTCAATTTGCAGACAATGTGAATATCAAACCTAAAATGATTAAAAGGGACAAAGAAGGACCCTACATACTTGTAAGTGGAAAAATTCAAGAGGAAGAATTAACAACTATAAATATATATACACCAAACACAGGAGCACCCAACTATTTAAGACAGATACAAAAGGACATGAAAAACCAAATACACAAGAACACAATTATTACAGGTGACCTTAACAGCCCACTGTCACAAAGAGATAAATCAACGAGACAAAAAGTCAGCAAAGAAGTAATAAAACTGAATCATACCTGCGAGCAACTGGACTTAGTAGATGTTTACAGAGTGTTCCACCCAACCACAACAGAATACACATTCTTCTCAGCTGCACACCGGATATTCACCAAAACACCATATATTATCCCATAAAACATTCTTAAGTAAATGCAACAGTATTGAAATTATCCCATGAATACTATCTGACCATAGTGCACTGAAATTGGAAATTAATGGCAAAAAAAATTGCAAAACCTGCATGCATACATGGAAATTAAGCAACAACCTTTTAAAGAATCAGTGGGCTACCGATGAAATTAAGAAAAAAATAAAACAATACCTACAGTTTAATGAAAATGAGGAAACGACTTACTGCAATCTGTGGGATGCAATGAAAGCGGTCTTAAGAGGGAAATATATAGCAATAAATAGTCATATCAAGAGAATACAACAAGAACAAATAAACAACATAATGCTTCATCTCAAGCTTCCAGAAAAAGAAAAGTTAAATCCAAAGCTCATAGAAGAGAAGAAATAGTAAAGATTACAGCAGAAATCAATGCAATCAAAACTAAAAAAATACAAAGAATGAATGAATAAAAAAGCTGGTGTTTTGAGAGAATAAAAAAATTTGACAAACCTCTAGCTAACCTTATATATAAAAAGAAAGAAAAAACAAATTCATGCAATAAGGACTGAAAGGGGGGAAATTATTACAGATCCCTAGGAAATTCAAAAGATCATGAACACCTACTTTAAGAATCTATACTCACATAAAGAGGAAAACACAGAGGAAATGGACAGATTTCTAGAAACATACGAAATACCAAAACTCAACCAACAAGATATAGCAATTTTGAATAATCCAATGTCAGCTATTGCAATTGAAAATGCAATAAAAAACTTACCAACAAAGAAAAGTCCAGGTCCTGATGGATTCACAGCTGAATTCTCCAAGAAATTTAGAGAAGACTTGATACCAATACTCCTTAAACTCTTCAATGAAATTGAAAAGAAAGCAGTCCTCCCTAAATCATTCCTGGAGGCAAGTATAACTCTCATACCAAAAGCAGAGAAAGACCCAACCAAAAAGGAAAACTATAGGCTAATCTCACTAATGAACACTGATGCAAGGATTCTCAATGAAATACAAACAGAATGCAGCAAATCATCAAGAAGATTATACATCATGACCAAGTGGGGTTCATTCCAGGAATGTAGGGATAGTTTAACATATGCAAATCAATAAATGTGATACACCATATCAACAGAGCCAAAAACCAAAACCACATGGTCATCTCAATAGATGCAGAAAAAGCTTTTGATAAAGTCCAACACATGTACATGATAAAAAAAAAAAAACCCTTCGGAAACTCGGAATACTCAGTGTTTACCTCAACCTTATAAAGGCCATTTATGACAAACCAAGAGCCAATATTATACTAAATGGACAAAAACTAAAACCTTTCACTTTAAAATCAGGAACAAGACAAAGATGTCCACTATCACCACTCCTTTTCAATATAGTTCTGGAAACACTAGCCAGGGCAATCAGACAAGAAGGAGAAATAAAAGGAATAAAGATAGGAAAAGAAGAAGCTAAATTATCACTATTTGCAGATGACATGATGCTCTATATAGAAGACCCAAAAAACTCCATTAAAAGAATGATAGAGGTAATAAACAAATTCAGCAGTGTAGCTGGATACAAAGTCAATGTGCAAAAATCAATAGCATTCCTGTACACAAACAATAAACTCACCAAGAGAGAAATTATGGAAATATCACCCTTCACAATAACATCTAAAAAAATGAAACATTTAGGAATCAACCTAACTAAGAATGTAAAGTACCTATGTGCTGAAAATTATACTACACTAAAAAAGGAGATTGAAGAGGATATTAGAAAATGGAAGGACATTCCTTGCTCTTGGCTAGGAAGAACCAACATTGTGAAAATGGCCATACTACCAAAACTGTTATACAGATTTAATGCAATCCCAATCAAAATACCATTGACATACCTCACAGATCTAGAGAAAACACTCCCAAAATTCATTTGGAGCCAGAAGAAACCTAGAATAACAAAGGCAATTCTGGGCAATAAAGGCAAGGCAGGACTCAATTCCTGACTTGAAATGTATTACCAAGCCATAGTGATAAAATCAGCATGGTACTGGCAAAGAAATAGACCTGAAGACCAATGGAATAGAATAGAAGATGCAAGTTTAAGTACAAAGACACTCAGCCACCTGATATTTGACAAAGGGGCTAAACACATTCACTGGAAGAAAAAGAGCCTCTTTAAATGGTGTTGGAAAAATTGGCTCTCCACAGGCAGAAGACTGAAACTAGATCCATTCCTATCACCGTGCACAAAACTAAAGTCTAAATGGATCAATGACCTAATCACTAAAACAGAAACACTAAATCTACTGGAAGGTAGGGTAGGTACAAGTCTTGGAGACATAAGGGTAGGTAAACAATTCATGAACAAAATGCAAACTGCATGGGTAATGCTTCAGAGAATCAAGAACTGGGATCTCATATTATTGAAAACTTTCTGTACTTCAAAAGAAGTCACCATCAGCATGAAAAGAAAATTCACAGAATGGCAAAGAATTTTAGCCAGCAACCTCTCAGACAAAGGACTTATATCAAGAACATATAAAGAATTGAACAACATCAAGTCCCCCAAATCCAAAGACCCTCTCCAAAAATGGGCATCTGAGATGAACACTCAGTTCTCAGATAAAGATATACAAATGGCAGATAAATACATGACGAAATGTTCACCATCACTGGTCATTCGAGAAATGCAAATTAAAACAACATTGAGATTTCATCTCACTCCTGAAAGAATAGCTGCCATCAAGAAACCAACTGATAACAAATGTTGGCAAGGCTGTGGGCAAAAAGGAATACTGCTCCACTGTTGGTGGGAGTGTAGACTGGTACAACCACTATGGAAATCAGTATGGAGAATTCTCAGAAGACTAGGACTGGAAGCTCTATTCAACCCAGCTATTGCCCTCTTGGGTATTTTCCCAGAAAAATTGAAAAGATCATATCGCAGTGATATATGTGCACCCAATTTGTAATAGCTAAATCTTGAAAACAACCAAGATGCCCATCAACCGCAGAGTGAATGAAAAAGATATGGTATTTTTATACAATGGAGTATTACTCAGCTATGAAGAAGGATGATCTTGAGGCCTTCTTAGGTAAATGGTGACCACTTGAAACTACCCTTATTAGTGAAATAAGTAAGAATCATATTTATAAATATCGCATTTTGTGTCTAGTGTAAAAAGTAGTAAGAAATGTAGGAGTAATAAAACTCAAAATGTGTAATTGCTACTGTAAGAGAGAAGAGGGTGCTCTAAAGGATATAACTGCATGTTTGTTTAAGTGTGTAAGATAGATGTCCATATTACTATTTTTGTCAGAATGTTGAGCAGAACTGTTGACAGTCTCATTGCTTGAATGTTTACTTTGTATGTTTTCTCTTTGTAACTTGAACAGCTATTTCCAAGATGACAGTATGTAAGTTATCAAGTAATGATTTCTTAGTATTTTTTGTTCTTTTTTTTCCTTGTAATTTTATATTGCTGCTACCCTTTTTTTTCTATTTTGTTTTGTTTTCTTTTTAAATAAAATTTTTAAAAAACAGATGCAGGGTGGTAAACATATATAATCAGGTAAAAGGTCAACATAAACATAATGTAGCAGTATAAGTAAATTTTAGATTAGTCTGTGGCTGGAGCTATAACTAAGGGCACAGCACTTGCCCAGCACTCCTGTGCCCTAGGTTCAATTCCCAGCATTTGAAAAAATAGTGTTTTAATGTAATACACACTGGTTATAAGTGCTATTTTTTTTTTCAAATATATCTACGAATGTGGTAATATGAGATTCTCTAAATTTTGGGATTATAAAAGGATTGTTAAAGTTTAAAGCTGGGCTCTCCAGGATGTAGTAGTTTAGAATATGAAATTGAGTGCAGAAAGATAAAAAGTCACTTGAGATAAAAATGAACCTAGGTAATGTGGGACTACAAAAGGTACATTGAAAGATACCTTAGTGACATTGCTCAGTTCTGGGACACTATATCCAACTCTCACAGATTTTGATTCATAGTCTGTACGGATTTCAATCCATAGTCTGGTGGCTCCAAAGCAGACAAAGTGCTAAAAGGGCATGGCCAAGGAATAGCTGCTTATGTTAGTGGCATTTCCAAGGTCATTTTGTGATCCAAAAGCCTGTGGAAGCTCTAGTAAGCGGATAGACTAGGACGAATAAAGGGCACAAAGTAACCACAAGAACTTCTGCTAACATATCTTCCCTCAGATGTTAGTCATTTGGTCACAGGACAATAAGATAGGCTGATGGGACTGTCCCCTTTTGGTGCTTTGACAATATATGCAGAAGGTTATTAGTGCTCCCTTATTGGCAGGAGAAATGAGAAAACGAATGTTTAATTTATAAACTGTCCATTGTCTGTAGTGGGTTATTTTTGGTTTAAATTCATTTTTTTAATACTTATTTTATAGGGGTTGCAATGGGTAAGCTTCAATGTTTTCACCTTGACTGGCTTAGGAGCAGCCAAGGGGATTAGTGGAACACGCTTCCAGATGAGTCTGTGTGGGTCATAGAGTCATGATCTATGTACCATGTCTGATCTCTAGCCCTTTCCACGTTGACACTGTTATGATACTAGTCATGTTTTTGTCAGTGAGACAAAATACATGACTAGCAAAACTTGAAAGAGGAAGGATTTTTTTTCTCAGATTTCTACAGGTTTAGTCCATGTTTGGCGAAACAGCATGGTAAAAGGAGAGCAGGGGAATAGCTGCTCATCATCTAGAAGGGAAGCCAGACAACAAGAAATACCATTCCAGGTCCCCCAAGACTGGTATCTTCCAACTAGGCTCCCTCTCTAATTAACAGTCACACATGAACTCATTAATCGTTTAATTGGAAGATAAGTATAGTGTTCCAGTGTTCCAATTACATTCTAAAAGCCCAACCACTGAGCACATGAAACTTATGGGGGACATTTTATACCTAAACCATAGCATCTATTTCCAAATCAACTTAAACTAAACATCTTTGCCCTATCATGCTCTTTCACTACTGGGGACCTGGCCAAGATCCGCAATCTCCCAAGTGAGCATACAGTGAAGGCTTAAATAAATGAAACAAGTGGTATGATTTTAGGGCTCCAGCAGGATCAAAACATTCTAGCAGAGTTCAAGACTGGGGGGTGAGACAAAGAGCTTCTCTGGGTAGCCCATATTTATTAGGTCTTCAAAAACAGAAGATGGGATACTGAGGAAAGGGCAGGATCTGAGCAGGACCAGGAGAAACACCTCAAGCACTTCTCCAGGTGGTATTCTATGCTAATTTAAAAGAACTGTCTTATCTCCACGATAACATTTTTAAATGTTATATGTAAATATATGTATAGTAAGATATGTAAATATCTTAGCTCTTCTGGGTATCCAGGAAATACTTAGCAAATGTCAACTACTATTATTCAACAAAAGTAATACAGACAATGTATAGGTAACTTGTTCATTTTATAAAGTTTCCTATATTTTGACTGTTACCTTTGTTACTACTTGATAGCCAGGATTACTATCCATTTAATAATAACATGTAAATTTTATACATGTTAAGATTTTATTAAATTTTGAAAGGGAAATGGTTCAGTTTTTAAAAAAAGGTATAAAAATGATGATATAGAATTTCAAAACAAAATAGTAGGAGAGTAACATTGGTTATTATATTACATATTGTTATCTTCAAAGTAGTTGTTCAGATTATAAGATATAGGCCTTAAAGAATGATCAAGCAATCAAACAATGAAAACACAAACTGTTCTTTTTGATAAAGTTATCTGTCATATATTTACTTATAATTTTTATATATACATATATGTATATATATGACAGATGTGTATGATTCCAATTGTTCTTTCCTTTTGAGCAGCTTCTTTACCTTTCATTTTCACAGTATCTATTGTATATTTTGGATCTTATTTACTCTTTTAGGTTTTTACACTGAGACAATATGATATTTACACTTGTGAGTATGATTTGTTTCACTTATGAGTATGGTGTCAAGTTGCATCCATTTACCTATAAAAGGCTCAAGTTTATCCATCTTTATGGCTGAGTAATATTGTATTGTATAAAAACACATCTTTTTTATCTATTCCATGGTTGATGGCTATCTGGGTTGTTTCCAAGATTTAGCTTTTACAAATTGTGTTGCTATAAACATGGGTGCAAATATATGACCATGGTATGATGTTTTCAATTTTTCTGAAAAAATTCCCAGAAGGGGAAGAGCTGGATCAAATGGGACTGCAATCCTAGGTTTTTGAGGAATCTCCACACTGAATTCCACAGTGGTTATACCAGTCTACCTTCCCACCAGCAGTGGAGAAGTGTTCCTTTATTCCCACAGCCCCACCAGCATTTGTTACTGTTTGATTTCTTGATGACAGCCATTCTTTCAGGAATGAGATAGTATCTAAGTTTAATTTCCATTTCTCAAATGACCAGTGATATGAACATTTCTTCTAATATTTTTTTGCCATTTGTATTTCTTCATCTGAGAAATGTTTCATCTCAGAGGCCCATTCATTTATTTTGAACAAATTTTTCTCAAAAATCCAAAAATATTTTGAGCTGTGCAGAGCCACAAACTTTCCATGCCTGTAGGCAACTACCGCTTGATGGAACATCATGGTTAAAGGAAAATAGGACAAAAGGTGCTTGGTCGTATCGCTCCAGATATTTAAGTCAATCTTTCATGCCTAGTGAACATTAAACAGCTGAGGATAGTTAAATAGAAATCATCCCTAATTCATGTGAAAAGTTAAGTAAATACTAGAATCAGAGAAGCACTATTTCTCCCTAGCCAAAGATCCAAATGGGAGCACAGTGGATGCCAGTCACAAATACACTGCAGTCGGCAGAGGCAGAGATAATCAGCAAATGGTCACCCTGCTCGAACATCTCCAGTGAAGTTATCTGATTTTCATGAGGTTGGAAGGCTCTTGTCAGAGTTGGAGTCCGTGATTTTTTTTCTTACTTGACTCAATACATTATTCCTGAAAGAAAAGAAATAGTGGAATTTAAAAGTTCAAAGGATTATAATGTATATCACTTTTAATACCTGATGTAGAAATTTAAAATGCACATTTGAAAACAATAAGCTATATCCCACATGCAAAAAAAGTCATTATACCAAGTTCAAAAAATGGTATTAGTATTTTTTAAAAGTTTCTCACTGGTGTGATTGATTTTGGAAGGAGAATGAAAAGAACTGGAGGGAAAGATAGAAAAAGAAAAACAAACATCAAAGTCATTGTTCAATAAAGATAAGCTGTACAATATAAAGGCACATGTAAATAATTACATGTAAATAATTTTATGTCATTTGACAACTTAGCAGGTAATCAGTAAAATAACAAAAGCAACAACAGAAAAAAACCTAACTCAGGATGAAAGTATTAGATAAACAGCCAGTACTCTAAATTATATTTATAATTTCATTTAAAATAAGGTAGTACATATCTAAATATTTGTATATAAACAACACAACAATATCTTACAATATTTATTTACCAAGTTAGGTGATTGACCTGACTGTAGAGTAAGAAGTTTTCAATACTGAGGGAAATCTGGCTTTCTACATTAATTATTTTAAAAATTTTTCTGCTCAATACATGTAAATGCTTTCTTTAAAATAATGAAAATTGAATATTTCAAAATCTGATTTGTACAATTAGTTATAATTTTATGGAATATTTGTTATAGTCAGCATTAGACAGTCAAAAATAATGAAAAGGATATGAGAATATTTAATTTACCTCTATATTTCAGATTTTCAAATATATATCATGATCTGTGGTAAGATACTGATTCAACTTATCAGTACACATGGTAATGGATCCAACTCCATTATGAGCCAAAAATTCAGCCAAAAGTTGTTTATTAAATATGTACCAGAATCTGACATAACCAGATCCTCCACATGATACATGGTTAGCTCCTCCTATTATTTAAAATAAATCTACTTAGGAAACTAACAACAAATACCAGGTGGAGGACCTAAACATGGCAGACCAGTAAGCAGCAGGATATGGAGCCTCTCTGAGAGAGACAGCTCAGATGCCAGAATAAAACATTCTGGAGAGATCCGGACAGAGGGAGGTGGATTCTCTCAACCCAGGAAGAAACTAAAAAGAAACAAGCTGCTCGAATACAAAGTCCCAGGGCTACCATCAGAAAGCTAAGATCAGAGGTCATGGTGCTTTCAAAGAGCCGCGTGAATTCATGCCAAGTCTGGCCTGAGCAGCTGAACCCACACCAAGGTGACTGGCCTGAGCAGCCCCACGCGTGGAGCTGAGCTGCCTTGTGCGCAACTTTCCTGGAGCCCCTATGAACTCCCACTGCAGCCGCACTGAAGTCGGACGTCAGGGAGCTCAATGGAAAACAGAGCCAGAGAGGGACCAGCATTAACCCAGGTGAGTGCTGGGAATAAGATCCTTCCATGCGAAAGAGGGGACCAACTGGACAACATGTTGGAGTTGGGCAGGATGGGCCCCAATGGGGAACAGCAGTGACTTCAGTTAGTTGCTCCCATCCCAGAGCAGATTGGTGGAATCTGCTTGGTCTGGGTCACACCCCTGACCGGGACCCAATAAGTCATCCCAAACTGATTTCTACTCTCTCTATTCGTAGCATGCCCTGACTCAGTGAAGGCCCCTGAAGGCTGACTGGCCTGGAGGGGAGGGGCCACAATATGCTGGACCTGTCTACACCTCAGTGACTAACAGCTGTCTGGAGAGGACAAAAACCCCTAGCCAGCACACTTCAGAGGAGCTGTAACAACAGGGAAAGGGGCTGAGAACTCTACTGTACACTTGTATAGAAGGAACCAAAAACATGACAAGAGAAAGAAATAAGAAAAAGCCCCTAGCCCCCAATCCTGAGACTATTGATCTAGGAGGGTAAATACAAGAGATTGAGGGCAGCAAACATGCAACATTAAACACAGCATCAGTGGGCATAAAGAGATGTCTTTGGGACCTTGTAGACAAGCTCAAAACTGAAATATTAATTCAAGTTAAGCAAGATATAACTAGATTAATAAAAGAAATGCTAAGCACCTCTCAAGAAGACACAGACAGAAGAATGGAGGAACACAAAAGAAGGACAGAAACATTCGATGAAAAATATAAAGAAAACCTGGAATACATGAAGAAGATTCAAAGATATTACCAGGAAACTAAAAACTCGATTGAAAGCTGGCAAAACCACTTGAAATAAACTAAGGATAGACTATCAAAACTTGAAGACAGGTTTGCAATGTGTGATCATGACAGGAAAGATCTCTTAAAAATAACAAGGAAACAGGCAGTAACAATACAAAGGCTAAAAGATGACAGGAGGATGTATAACCTCATGAATAAAAAATGTGAATGTAGAAGCAAGAATAAAGACAATGGAATTACAAAGGCTATTCACAGAAATAATTAAGGAAAACTTCCCAAGCATAACAAAAGGAACTTATATTCAGATGTATGAGGCTACAGAACTCCAGCCAGCTACAACCAAAACAGAGCTACACCCAGACACATAATAATCAAGATTCCATATAAGAATAGAATTTTAAAAGCTGTCGGAGAAAGAAAAACAGATCACCTATAAAGGAAAACCCATCAAAATCACAGCAGACTTCTCACACAGACCGTCAAATCAAGAGCTTGGAGTGAAATAATCCAAGCCCTAAAACAAAATAACTTCTAGCCCAGATTGATGTACACTGCAAAACTCTCTCTAGAAATTAATGGAGAAAAAAGATGCTCCCGTGACAAAGAGGAACTGGGGGAATTCATGACTACCAATCCAAAGCTACAAAAAATACTGAAGGATATTCTAGAGAAAGAGAAAAAAAATACCAGGATTTCAGGGACAGTGGCAGAGAGGCCTCAATGAACGGGGCAGACAGTGGAATGAATGAGGAATGCAGACAACCAAGGGAAGAAAAATAGCATAGCAGAAATGAGGCAGAGAAGGTTGGCTGTAATCTCTAACATAGATGGTCTTGATATACTAACAAAAAGAAACACAGGCAAAGTAGATCAGGAGATAGGGTCCATCGAGATACTCTGTATTGGAAACATAATTGACCTGAAAGAGGGTTTATGGAAAGTCAAATATAGAAAACAATGCTCTATGTGACAGGGAACCAGAGAAAAATAGGGGCAACTCGACCAGCACCTGCAGATAGGTTGAAAAGACATGACACTTTTGTGCAGTAGATAACTACTCATCTATAATGAAGGAAAACCTTGAGGCTTTTATAGGTAAAGGAATACAACTCGAGATTAAGCCCAGGAGACAGAAGGTTCAGAACCAGTTAGGGTAAACAGCAAGTTGCTCCCCCCAATCTAAAAATTGAGGGAGTTAGTGGAACCCAAAATGGGCAGTGCACCCTGTGGGAGTGAAAGGGGAGGAATTGTTAATAGTGTAACAGGATTTAAAATCTGTTGGATTAAATGGATTATATTCTGTTCTACTTTGTCTACTTGCATTAGATTTGAGGGCACAGACAGCTATCCCCAAAATAGCAGGATATATTATGATAATCATGCTTAATTTCCTATTAACTTAATCTGAAGCCCTGTATAACTTACACTGTCTTATTATGACTGATCTTATTTGAATCTGGATTGTTGGATTGCTGTTTTGTATTGACTGATTTTATTCAAATCTGTTATGATTTATAGTGTCAAGTCCAAGAGTATAGGCAACTATGCTGAAGATGACAAGATTCACTAGGATACCCACTCTGGTTTGATTATTACCTGATTTTGAAGTCTTATAATGTCTCCAATGTTTCATTTTTATTAATGTTGTTATACACTGCTGGCACATCATAGCAAGCATTGTAAATCACCTTGTATTGCGGTTTTATATGACTTTTTCATTTCATGTTTTTCTAGGTATTTGTTTTGTTTTGTCTTGCTTTGTTTTGTTTTTCCCTCTAATATAGATAGATATACATGTAGAGCCTCATGCATGCATAGAACTTATCAACAGTTTATGAGAACCAATTATATACTGCATGATGAAATGAACAACTGCTTTGAAGGAAAAGAGACACTACAGTACCCAGTTCTGATTCCATAATGTCATGATGTGAAATCCAGCAATACTATCATTCTTTGTTCAGAGTGATTTTAGCCTGTTTTGTTTTGTTTAAGTTCAAAATACATGAAGGTATGGACAGCTATTCTGAAAAGAATGAGAGACACTATGATAGCCATTGCTGGCTTCCCTACTGTCTTGTCTTGAAGACCTAAAACACTTTCCTCATCCTGTTCAGATCATGTCCATACTATGTTGTTTTGTGTGAATTTTCTGTATGTGAATATATGGACAACTATTTGGAAGAAAACAAGAGTCAATATGATAGATAGTAAAGATCTCTGTCTTGCTTTAAAACTTATGTCTCTTACATTGATTTCTTCTGTTCCGTTTTGTTGTGTTTAATTTTACCCTCTTCCAAAATATATATATATATATATATATATATATATATATATATGCCAGAAACAACTTCAACTAGTTTCTCACATCTTAAATATATGATTTTGAAGAATGAGTAGCACTGAGAGCACTTGTCCAGTGACACTTGGAGTCTCTAAAATAAAAAAATAAAATGAAGAAAAACCCTATAATAATCTGTTTGTGTAAAGTATTAAATGAGATAGAATACATAAATTGTTCCACTAAATTTAGTTCCCTTTTCTTTACACTAGTGTTTTTTTTAAGTTAGACAGACTTGGTTTTTTTTTCATTTTTCCATTTTCCCCTTTTGGGAAATTCTGCTTGTTTTCTATATGGTTCATTCAAGGTTTCAATCAGTTTCCCATGCTCCTGTAATTTTTTTTCTACTTCTTCTCTATTTGCACTGAGCAACTCCTTTACTAAAGTGGTTATTTCCATTTTTACATGAGAGAGTACTTCTAATTTCCTCTATAGCCTCATAGAGCTTTTTATTTATTTCACTTGCTATCTTTTCAGAGATTTCCACTGTGCTACTTTTGACATCCTCTATTTCAATGTCTCCTGAACTTGCTCCAAGTGGATTAGATGTTTTAGATTGCATTTTGCTTTTTCATTTTTCCATTTTCCCCTTTTGGGTTAATATTTTGTCCTTCAATCCCACTAGTGTCAACTGTTGGTAGTGTGTATCGATTGATGTTTGTCCAATTGCTGGGTCCCACAATGAAGAGGTGGGCCAGTCACCTGAATTCCTCCTGTACGGCCTATTGGGTGAGTCCTATGTTCTTCCTAGGCTGTCAGCCTAGCAGTACTGATGTAAATCAAACCCTAATTCCTGCTATTATTATGTCTTCATTTTGTTCATAGTTGCCAGATATCCCTGTTTAAGTGTTTGTCTCAGCTGGGACCCAACTGTGTCTCTGGGTGTCCCATAGGCCCCCTTAATTTTCTCCCAGTTGGAGGAGGCCTTATTGGCACCCTGCTCAACCTACCTGATATTCTCTGTGTGAAGGAAGGACTCACCCACTCACTTGCCAAGCTCACTTATGGCCTACTTCTTGAGGGGGCTTCACTATTGCTCCTGCTTACCCACTTAAGGTGGCAAACTCTATTAATATTTTAGGGGCAAACTCACCTCACTGATGCAAGCCTACTGAGTTCTTCTGTTTGGATGAGGGGTTACCTAGCTTCCCCTCAATATCACATGGTTAATCCACTGCAGTCCAAGGTTCTGGGGGAAATTTGGGGAGTCAAAGATCAATAGCAATACTAGGTCCAGGATGTGGGTGGGGTCCATGATAGCACCAGTGGGACTGTGGGGGTGTGAATCATAGGCTGGCATTCCTAGGTCCTGAGGTGGGTGGCCAGGAGTGTGGAGAAATGGGAGGGCCCTGGTTCTGGCTTGGCCTGCCCACACCACTGGCTGGAGTTCCCAGGTTCTGCGAGGTGGTCTGCTGGGGCAGCGGAAGTGATGGTCAATTTTTATGCATATTTACATATTACACATGGTGATGCTCAGGTTAGGTCAGTGAGACAAATCATTGGCTCACTATGGGGACTCAGACAATGGTATCTGTTCGTAGCCTTGAGTCATCAAGACAATTAATTTAATAGCTTGAACCTGGTCTTTGACATAACTTATAATTTTGTTTATAATACAAGGCCTGATGGTTACACAAATGAGGAGGATTAACAAAGATTCCATGGCTGCCATGACTAAAGTTGTTAACCAAGGGGAGAAGGAGAACCAGTGTTCAAATCAGTTTTGTTCAGCTTGTCTGGCTTGTTTTATTCTTGAAATTGCTTTTTGAGGCTGGCCATATTTTGCCTAATGACTCCCAAATGGTTGGCATATAAATAACAGTTTTCTCCCAAGGCCAAACAGAGGCTACCCCTCCTTTAGAAATAGGAGGTCTAGTCCCCTGTAAAACCATCTCGTCCAGGGAACCTAGGGAATCTTCTAATTTTGAAACAGAGTCACTGAGGGCAGCTAGATCCTGATCAATGAGTGCACTTAGGTGCCTATAGTTTTGATCTCCAATCACTAAGCTAGACACCCCTAATCCTATTGAACCAGTCACCCCATCCCTAACATCACAGATAATAGTATAGGATTTCTCTTAAGTCGGGCAACGCCTTCAAAATTGAAATTAGGAAAGATGTGACTCCTTCCATTGTCTCTGGAATACCAATACACTTGGGGAAGAATATGAACCAATATACAAAGCTCGGGTTGTTGGGTGAACAAATGATGCATAGAGCAAGGGGTTATACCAGAAGTACAGGTGAACCAACTTCCATTAGGAGCAACAAGGTGTTGATTAGCCAGATAAGAGAGGTTATAAATTGGGATGGAAAGGGAGAGATCACAGAGTGGAGCATAGGGAGTGGTTCATAAGGGGTAAGAAGCCAAATAGACACAGGTTCCTCGCTTACACTGAACATTATCCAGGGTGAGTAAGGGTCTAGCACCCCACCATCAGTTAGGGTCATCTGCAGAGGAGTTGGAGAGCTGAACTGCTGTCACATCAGACACAGGGATGCCAGTGTAGAAAGGTGGATGGGATGGGAGGCAGAGCCAACAGTCAATGGTGGGATTTGGAGTACTGAAGTTAAGAAACTGAAAGGCAATGTCTAGAGGCAAAAAAGGATCTGGAGATGGTGCAAAAGTGACCAGGTGCCTGGTGGTGGTCTTGGGAGAAAAGGGAAGGAGTGTGGTGAGAGGACGAGAAGGAGGAGGGGGAGGCAGCTGGGGAGCTTGGGGGCCTCTGGGTCTCATGGGAGTTGCCCACATGGGCCCAGGAATAAACTGAAGAGCAAAAGCATTTCCAGGATTTTGTCCTACATGAGATTCCCATATCCCAATTCTGTAATGTAATCCTGCTTTCCAAATGAGATTGGTTGGAATTTTGGGCCTAAAAGTCACAAGGTTACATCGATCAAGTTTGCAGGATGGTGGAGTCTCATGAGTAAGAAAAATGTAGGATCTCCCTGATTTCCCTGCCAAGGGGATATGGTTTCACAACCCCAATATCCACAGAAAAAGCTGGTGTCTACAGACTGTGAGCATCTCTGAGTATGATAATCCCTGGGCACCCCAATATGAGCCAAGTCAGTAGCTGGTTGTTGTTGCTGGGGACAAGTACCAGCCAGAGTATTGTAATTTCTTTTAGCTTTCTATCCTGCCACAAAGTCCATACATCATCTCAGGTGAGAAGCAGAAAGGAGGCCTTCCCCCATAACCCATGAGTGTTAATTCAGAGGGATTTTGGGGAATATAAAACAGAATACACAGATCTATTGTAATAACCATGGACAGTGGAGTTGGTTGCTAATATCTAGCCAGAGTTATAATTAGTTATCTTCCAAGTTCCAAACTGAGGGTTGTGAGATGCACCTTTGAGGTCTCCATAAGGGAGGGCCTATAGCAACAGAACTAATGAGAACACTTGGTGATTTTAAGTTTTAAAGGATTTTTGGAGGGAACAACAGTCCATTTATCTGTAGGTTGATAGTCTTCAGAGGCTGGAATGGGCTTGAAATGAGAATGATGAATCCAAGCGGTTTTTCCTACAACCTTGATTGCCACTGGAGTGCTGAGGACCACGGTATAGGGACCTTCCCAACGGGGCTCAAGAGACTCTTGATGGTGTCTCTTGACAAAGACTTAACTCCTAGGTTCCACCCCAGGGTGATCACCCTCAGGAGAAATGGCAGGTGGAGGATGTTGTTGCTTGAATAACCGGTAAACCGAGGTCAGAACAAGTTGGAGGGTCTGGAGGGACTTAATAAGGTCTTGGTTAGCTAAATCTGCTAGCTTTTCCCCAGAAAATTTAGGGATAAGAGGTGGGGGCCTCCCATATAGGGCCTCAAATGGTGAAACACCAGCTATATATGGAGTGCAGTGTGCATGCAAGAGGGCAAAAGGAAGGAGACTCACCCAGTTTTCAGTGGTTTCTAAGGCCATCTTGGTTATTACTGTTTTTTTTTATTTTAAAGAGAATAAAACAAAAGAGGGCAGAACAAAGCAGATCAAAACAGAACAACATAAGCAACACAACAATTTACAATAAGACAACTGGACATTAACAGTAGCTATCAAAATATCTCTTTCTCTGCTAGAGTTGAGCATAGTTTCAAATACAATAATATCAAACATAACACAATAGTATAAAACCATTCAAGAGATGAAAGAATTACAGGACATTCTGAACTGAATAACAGAGAATGATCAATGGCTACTATAATATCTCATTTTCAATAAAAAAATTTGTTTATGCTATCACATATATTAAAATCCCAATAAGACACAACATGATAGAACCCATGGTAGTAGGAGAGTGAAAGCATGGTAGGACTTCTAAGCAAGATGATATCAAATCAGAAATGGCTGCCATAATGTTTTCTTTTGTTCAAAACAGCTGTTCATACCATCACACATAATAATGTCAAATAAAACAAAATAAAACCATTCCAGCTTATGAATGAAAGCATTGAAAGGCTTCAAGGCAATGAAATGAGAAATCATGATTACCATAAAATCTTATATACGCTTATCAACTCTCCTACTAGGGAGGCTATATGGTATTTACACATGTGAGTTTGGTTTATTTCGCTTATGAGTATGGTCTCAAGTTGTGTCCATTTATTTATAAATATCTCAATATGATCATTCTTTATAGCTGAATAGTACTCCATTGTATAAAAATGCCACAACTTTTTTATCCATTTCTCAGTTGATGGGTATTTAGGTTGTTTCCAAGATCTGGCAATTACAAATTGTGCTACCATAAACATGGGTGCACATATATCACTGTGGTATGATGTTTTCATTTCTTCTGGGAATATACCTAGAAGTGGAATAGCTGGGTCAAACGTGACCTACAAACCCAGCTTTTAGAGGAATCTCTAGACTGACCTCTACAGTGGTCACACCAGTCTATCCTCCTACTGACAGTGAAGAAGAGTTCCTTTTTCCCCACAGCATCTCCTGCATTTGTTGTTGGTAGTTTTTTTTATCCTGGCCATTCTTTCTGGGGTGAAATGGAATCGCAGTGTGGTTTTAATTTGCATTTCTCTCATGACTAATGATGATGAACATTTCTTGATGTATTTATTTGCCATTCGTATTTCTTCATCTGAGAACTGTGTATTCATTTCAGATGCCCATTTTTGAATTGGGTCTTTGAATTTCGAGTGTCTGATTTTTTAAAATTTTTTTATAAGTTCTACACAGAAGTCCTTTGTCTGAGGGACAGTCCATGAAGATTTTTTCCCAATTTGTGGGTTTTCTTTTCACTCTGCTGGAAATCTCTTTTGACATGCAGAAACTCTTTAATAAGATACTATCCCAGTTATAGATTCTGGGAAGTATTTCATGTGCAGTTTGATTCTTATTCATGAATTCTCTACCTACTGCTATATCTTCAAGATTTTTACCTACTTTGTCTTCCAACAGATTTAGTGTTTCTGTTTTAATATATAGATCTTTGATCCATTTAGATTTTAGTTTAGTACATGGTGATAGGCATGGGTCTAGGTTTAGTCTTCTGCATATGGATAGCAAATTTTTCCAGCACCATTTGTTAAAGAGACTATCTTTTTTACAGGCGACATGTTTGGCCCCTTTATCAAAGATAATGTGGCTGAGTGAGTTTGTGGTTGTGGTTGTATCTTCCACTCTATTCCATTGATCTTCAGGTCAGTTTTTGTTGTAGTTCCATGTTGATTTTATTACTGTACCTTTGTAATATAATTTCAAATCAGGGATTGTGATGCCTCCTGCCTTGACTTTGCTGCTTGGAATTGCCTTTGCTATTCTAGGTCTCTTCTGGTTCCAGATGAATATTAGGAGTGAATTCTCTAGAACTATGAGTTATGTTAGTGGTATTTTGATCAGGATTGCATTGAATCAGTATAGTAATCTTGGGAGAATGGCCATTTTTACAATGTTTGTTCTTCCTATCCATAAACACGGGTTGTCTTTCCATTTTCTGAGGTCCTGTTCCATTTCCTTTTTCAGGGTATTATAATTTTTGCTGTATAGCTCTTTTACTTCTTTTGTGAGATTAATTCCTAAGTATTTCATTTTTTTGGATGCTAGTGTGAAGGGTGTGGCTTCTCTTATTTTTCTCTAAGTATTTTTGTTGTTATTGTATAGGAATGCTATTGATTTTTGAGTATTGACTTTGTATCCAGCTACATTGCTGAATTTATTTATTATATCTAGGAGGTTTTTTTTTTGTACCAGGGATTGAACTCATGACCTCATGCTTGGCAGGCAGGCACTTAAGCCACTGAGCTAAATCTCCGGCCTTATCTAGGAGTTTTTCAATAGAGTTTTGGGGGTCTTCTTTGTAAAGTATCATGTCACTTGCAAATAATGATAATTTAACTTCCTCTTTTCCTATCTTTACTCCTTTTATTTCTCTCTCTTGTCTAATTGCTCTGGCTAGTATATCCAGTACTATTTTGAATAGGAGCAGTGATAGGGGACATCCTTGTCTTGTGCCTGATTTTAAGGTAAAGGCTTTCAGTTTTTGTTCATTTAATATAATGCTGTCTGTTGGTTTGTCATAGATGGCCTTTATCATATTGAGGTAAATACCATCTATTCCAATTCTCTGTAAGGTTCTTATCATGAATGTGTGTTGGACCTTATCAAAAGCTTTTTCTGAATCTATAGAGATGATCATGTGGTTCATACTTTTGGCTCTATTGATATGGTGGATTACCTTTATTGATTTACAAATGTTGAACCATCCCTGCATTCCTGGGATGAATCCCACTTGGTTGGGGTGAATAATCTTCTTGATGATTTGCTGCATTTTGTTTGCTAATATATTATTGAGAATTTTTTGCATCTATGTTCATTAGGGAGATTGGCCTATAGTTCTCTTTTTTAGTTGGGTCTTTCTCTGGTTTTGGTACTAGAGTGACATTTGCTTCCAGGAATGACTTAGGAAGACTTGTTTCCCTTTGAATTTCATTGAAGAGTTTGAGGAGTGTAGGAATTAAGTCTTCTTTGTATTTTTTGTAGAATTCCGCAGTGAATCCATCTGGGCCTGTGCTCTTCTTTGTTGGCAAGGACTTAATTACATTTTCAATTTCAGTAATAGAAATTGGGTTATTCAGCAAGTTTACATCTTCCTGATCCACCTTTGGCAGTTCATGTCTATCTAGGAATCTGTGTTTCTTCAGTGTTATTGAGCCTATGAGAATAGAGGTTTCCAAAATAGTTGTTGATGATCTTCTGTACTTCCACCGAGTCTATCATAATTTCACCTTTTCATTCCTTATTACATGAATTTGAGTTTTTTCTTTCCTTTTTTAAATAAGGTTTGCTAGGGGCTTATCAATTTTATTTATTCTTTCAAAGAACCAACTCTTTGATTCATTGATTCTTTGAATTGTTTTCTGAGACTCTATTGCATTAATTTCTGTTCTGATCTTTATAATGTCCTCCCTTCTTTTGGTTTTGGGCTTGCCATGCGCTTCTTTTTCTAGATGTTTGAGTTGTAGCATCAGGTAATCTATTTGTGTTTATTCTGTCTTCCTGATGTGGGAACTCAGTGCAATAAATTTTCCTTGAGGACTGCTTTCACTGCATCCCACAGATTCCAATAAGTTATGTTTGTATTTTCATTTGCTTGTAGATATTAATTTCTTCTTTAATTTCCTCCATGATCCACTGATTGCTCAAGAGTGTATTACTCAGTTTCCATGTGTTTGTGAGCTTTCTGAAGTTGCTTTTATCATTAATTTCTAGTCATGGCACTATGATCTGATAACATGCATGGGATAATTTCAATTCTTTTGCATTTACTTAAATATGTCTGTGGACTAGTATATGGTCTATTTTAGAGAATGTCCCATGTACTGCTGAGAAGAAGGTATTTTCTGATGTTTTTGGATGAAAAACTCTATATACATCTATCAAGTTCATATGTTCACAGGTGCCATTCAGTTCTGTTATTTCTTTGCTGATTTTTTGTCTAGTTGATATATCTCTTTGTGTCAATGGTGTGTTAAGGTCTTCTTTTTAATTGTGTTATTGCTTATTTGATTTTTCATTTCTGATAATATTTGCTTTCTATAGCTGGGTGCTATTTCTATAGCTGGGTGCTTTCTATAGCTGGGTGGAATTTGGTGCATATATATTTATGATTGTTATCTCTTCCTCTTGAAGTTTTCTAAGTAATATATAGTGACTTTCTTTATCTTTTTGGATCATTCTTTGCTTGAAGTTCACATTGTTTGCAAACAGGATTGCTACTCCAGCTTTTTTTTGTTTTCCAGTTGTGTGAAGTATTGTTTTCCATCCTTTGACTTTCACTCTATGAGTGTCCTTTTGGGTTAGATGGGATTCTTGTAGACAGCATATGGTTGGATGTTGTTTCTTGATCCATTCTGCCAGTCTGTTACTTTTGATTGGTAAGTTGAGGCCATTTACATTAATGGTTATAACTGGTATATATTGGTTTATTGTTGACATGTTGTCTTTCTGCTGTTGTATCTTTAGCTTTGTATTCTGTTTAATTGTCTGCCTTGCTTGGTTGTTTTATCCCATGTGTATCTAGAATGTCTTTCAGTATTGTTTGTAGGGTTGGTTTGGTGTTCATGAAGTTCTTCAGTTGTTCTTTTGTCACGGAAGTATCTTATGTCTCCATCCATTTTGAAAGACAGTTTTGCCAGGTATGTCAGTCTGGGTTGGAAGTGGTTTTCCTTTAGGATCTGAAATACTTCACTCCATGCTCTTCTTGATTTCATTGTTTATGTTGAGAAGTGTGCCGTGATTCTGATAGGTTTTCCTTTATAGGTGATCTCTCTTTTCTCTCTAACAGCTTTTAGTATTCTGTTGTTATGATGGATTTCTGGGATGGTGATTATTATGTGTCTGGGTGTAGTTTTATTTTGGTTATGGCTATTTGGAGTTCTATATGCTTCATTAATCCATATGTCAGTTTCCATTCTCATGTTTTGGAAGTTTTCAGCTATTACTTTTGTAAATATCCTTTCATATCATTTGGGCTGTCCCCTTCTTTTTCATTTATCCCTATTAATCTTATGTTATTATTCTTTGCATCCTCTTACAGCTGTTGAATTGGTATTTCCTGATTCTTTGTTATTTTTAAAAGATCTTGTCTTTCCTGCTCACTGGCTGCAATCTCGGCAGCCTGAAGGAGAGAGACCCTGGTGCGTTGGGACCTGCACCATGTGTTTGACTCGGGGTGCTGGGAGAACAAGGAACTCCTCCCCTCTCTGGGGGGTGGCTATGAGCCTGCTGGCATGCGGGATGAGAATCAAACATCTCATGTGGCCCTGTCCCCCCAGGCCATGTCCCTAGCTTTGAAATTTATGCTTTCTTAATTCCTGTTGTGTTCTGTTTTGTTGTGTTTAACTTTACCCCCTTTAAAATAAAATTCAAAAAAATAAAAATGATGAAAGTATTTTATTTATAAATACAAACATGATAAAAATGAAATCATTCTTTACTAAAACTACTATGCAATTATAAAGTAATTTTAAAATTATCATATCAAGTAAATGGCTTTTTTCTCAATTTTACATATAGTGAAACTTCCAGGATGGTTTTATGGTATTTCATCAAATTTCTCTTTTTTTGTTATTTCCCAATTAATTCACAGTGAGAGCTGGTAAAATAATGGATTTGAGTTTACTTCATGAAGCTGCGATACAATAAATGAAATTCAAATGTCACAAAGGATTGACAAAAATTATGCTAAAGAGTAATAAAAAGATTGACACTTAAATATGGGCCATGAAATCCTTAACTTGTGCTAATCCTTAACTATACATTAGTTGTTAGATTCCCCCCTCTGAGAGACAGCACAACCATCATGGCAGTGGTTCAAAGCTGTGCTATGATAATACACACCTCCTTCTTCCCAGAATCCCCTTTGGCTTCCCCCTCCCAAAAGTCTGCCAAAGCTCAGGAATGTAAAGGTTTACCCAATCTCCTGCACTCTTACAAAATAAATCTGCTCACACCAGTCTCCAGAGCCCTACCGCCAGCAGAGTCTATATCAGGTGGAACCTGCACTTTGTCTGTAGGGAGAGCCACCACAACCTTTCCTTGTGGTGACTCCCTCCATGCCCTCTCCACTCATTAAACTCTTTTCTTATCTACTTGCCTCCTCTCTTTAATATTCTGTGCTGCTCTAGATTGAGTACAAATCATCAATCATTAGTAATTTTAAGATTTAAAATATAATTCAATAGTTCAATAGTTATCTCTAGACTACATAACAAAACTAAGACTGCATATACTTATTCTTGTAAAAAAAAAACCCTTTTTGTGACTAGATGGATTTCATACAAATAAACCTGCATAAAATTAAAAATTCCAAAGTTGTTTCTTAACATTCTATTATTTTTAAAACAGTAATAGGCAACTGTACATTTATACCACATTATAAGTTAGTAATGTTGTATTAGAACTTGTATTTTACTACAAGTTGTTCATAAGATCTGGAACCTGAAAGTCAATGCAGAAGTTCATATAGAAAAAAATTAAAAATAAACATTAGAGTGAAATCAGTAAACCTGAAAGTGATTTGAAAAAAATCCTCTTGGGAAATAACTTAAACATAAAAGTATTTCTTTTTATGAATTATGTACTTTATTTGTTGCCCATATATTAGAATCTGAACTTTGAAGAAGTGTTTTTAAATATCACAAGTCAGGTGAATTTGTACTACTTTCTTAGAATAAAATGTTTTATTGCTCTTTCATTTGCTTTAGAGAGAACCACTGTCTCATAGAAAAAAAAAAGAATTGTTTTTATTTGCTTCATTGTTGTCATGGTTTATGTCGGTGGCCCCCAGGCCTCATGTATCTGCATTGTGCATTTGTGATTCATTCATTGTCTAGCGCTTGGAGTGGTGATGTCAGTGCTACACTCTTCTAGGGGGTGGAGCCATTATGTGATGTAATGGCAGGAAGAAGGTGTGTTTTTCTCTTGCTGGTTTTGTCTTTGCGGTTTGCAGCTGCCGTGAACTGTGGCCCCCTCCATGCCACTCTGCCTCGGAGCCAACTGAGTATAGACTGAAACCTCCAAAACTGTAAGAAATAAACCTTTCCTTACCCAACTTTGGGCATCAGGTGTTTTGTCTCTATGACTGGTGAAAAATAACTAAGACAATTGTTTTAAAGATAGTTTGCATTGTGGCCCTGAAGCAAGGCCAGCAGATCGCTGTAGCTGCTGGTTTCAAACAGGAGCTTAAAGAGAATTCTTTCTGTGGTCTGTTGGCCATTTCAGAACTTTGGAAATGGAATGGTCAATTCATCAGAAAGAAATAGCAGGTGAGTATGGTGGACTTTGGGGGGCCTGCAGGGGAGAGACCCTGGTGCCTCGGGACCTGCACTGTGCAGTTGACTCAGGGTGCCAGGAGAACAAAGAGCTCCTCCCCTCTCTGAGGGGTGGCTGAGAGTGTGGCAGACTTTCAGCGGCCTGAAGGAGAGAGACCCTGGTGCAT
>PVJX010027736.1:0-24566 GCA_004027295.1 Dolichotis patagonum | reverse complement strand
GGATTATGTGCTGTTCCAGTTTGTCTACTTATACTAGACTTGAGGACATGGTCAGCTATCCCAAAAATAAGAGGACATATTATGGTAATCATCCCTAATTTTCCTATCAACTTAATCTGAAGCCCTTTATAACTTATACTGTCTTAATATGACTGATCTTATTTGAATCTGGTTTGTTAGATTGCTACTTTGTATTGACCGATTTTATTTAAATCTGTTATGATTGATAGCATCAAGTCTAAGAGTATAAGCAACTACACTGAAGATGACAAGATTCACTAAGATACCCACTCTGGTTTGATTATTACTTGCTTTTGAAGTCTTATAATGTCTCCAATGCATCATTTTTATTAATGTTGTTATATACTGCTGAGACATCATGGTAACTATTGTAGATCACCTTGTATTGCGGTTTTATGTGACTTTTTTGCTTCATGCTTTTCTAGGAATTGTTTTGTTTTATCTTGCTTTGTTTTGTTTTCCCCTCTAATACAGAAATGATAGATATATATGTAAAGACTCATGCATGTGTAGAGCTTATAAACAGTTTACAAGAACCAACTATATAACACATGTTGAGATGAACAACTACTTTGAAGAAAAAGAGACACTACAATACCCAGTGCTGATTCCATAATGTCATGATGTGAAGTCCAGCAAAACTATCACTTTTTGTTCAAAGTGATTTTAGCTTGCTTTGTCTTGTTTAAAGTATGGACAGCTGTTTTGAGGAGAATGAGAGATACTATGACAGCCATTCTTGGCTTCCCTAATGTCTGGTCTTGAAGACCTGAAATGCCCCCCTCGTCTTGCTCAGATCAATTCCATACTATGTTGTTTCATGTGAATTCCCTGTATGTGACAATACGGACAACTATTTGGAAGAAAACAAGAGTCAATATGATAGAGAGTGAATATCTCCGATTGTCTAGTTTTGAAATTTTTGTCTCTTACATTGCTTTCTTGTGATCCACTTTGTTCTGTTTTGTTGTGTTTAATTTTACCCTTTTGATGTAATTGCATGTTTATTTGAGTGGGTAAGATGGATGACCATATTGCTCTTTTTGGCAGATCATGGAGCAGAACTGTTAACAGTCTCACTGTTTGAATGTCTACTTTACATGTTTTAACTTTGTAAATTGAACAACTATTACCAAGAAGTCAGTATGTAATATGTCAAGTAATAATTTCTTAGGTTTTTTTGTTGTTGTTCTTTTCCTTTTTTCCTTGGAATTCTGTATTGTTGCTTCCCTTTATTCTGTTTTGTTTTGTTTTTTCTCTTTAAATAAAATTTAAAAAAAAAACAAGTACAACAAAGCAGTGTTTCACCACTAATTAAAGAATAAATCTTAAACCACTCCTTTGGAGATTATTCACCATTTAGCAAAAAGCAGTTCTCAGATAAGTCAATCTACTAACCTTGAATAGGTCAATCTTAGTTAGAAAACCCTGGGAAGGGGACAGAAGTTCTTTTTGGTAAGAAAGTACCAAAAAGATAGCGTGACACAGAATTCCTGGGGCCTGTAAGAATTCATCCTTGGTCCAACCTTGAGCATCTGAGGTCCTGGTTATAGGCTGCTATTGTCCAGTAATATGTACTTCACCAGGTGCCTATGGTGACTTTGATACACGAGATCTGGTCTATATGCCACACGTAAAGACCCAATGCCTTTAAATTACATTTTTAAAAGTATTTTTAAAAAGGTTCTTGGGGGGAACTTCCGGGAAGTTGGAGGAGTGGTAAACAGTAAAGAAATGGCAACTCCAAGATGGTGTCCAGATGCTATAATATAGTAATGTGAGAAAGAGAAGATAGTGGGAAGAAACATGAGGAAGCAAAGGAGGGAAAGAGAGAGAAAGAAGGAAGATCTGAAGTCACAATTAATGCAAAGAGAGAGACCTCAATGTAGAAGAAGGAGGTGGCAAGCAGCACTTTCTCTGCGAGCCCTGACTCCTCGCATGGGCAGGGTGGCTCAAACCTACAGATGCACAGTGACTACTGGTGACCTAACAGTCATACATAATACTATAGGCCAGGGCCAAAGAACTAGGGGCTAGGACAGACGGGCAGCAACATCTCAACCCCAATAAACTGAAGCGGCAGGGTCTTGCAACAGACTCAAACTATCTAGCTATACCTGGAAGACATCTTTGAAAAGTAGTGATTTCCTAAGTGTTCTAGATGCTAGCAATAAAGCTACCTGCCATAAGCAATTTACAAGCGTCAACCCAGGAATTAAACTGCAAAAAACAAAATGAGAAGACACCAAGCAAGATGTAGCCCCAGCATTCTAGCTTGCCAAAGGCAAACGCAGGGGAAAATGAAGTGGAACAATTAAAAAGCCACCCACCTGGACTCTCTGAAGTGGTAACAGTAAAAGAAACAAAGCAGATGAATGATGAATGGGGCTCTAGGAAAAAAATCAAATCAGAAACAATTTCTCAGATAACCAGAGAAGGGGACCAAAATGAAAGATATGGTTAGTGATTCTAGAGCAGATACATATAAAAAGAAGACCTTAGGGAAATTATGGAAACCATGAATGCCCAACATAGGAAAGAAATCGAATGTATGAAACAGTTTCAAACAGATATCCAGGAGACCAGAAGTTCCATTGAAAACTCACAATGAAGAACAAGCCAATGCAGGGACAGAATATCATATGCAGAAGAAAAGATTGTGATTAGCAATCATGAAAAGAGAGATTTCTTTTTCTTTCTTTCTTTCTTTCTTTCTTTCTTCTTTCTTTCTTTCTTTTTTCTTTTTCTTTATCTTTTTTCTTTCTTTTTCTCTTTCTTCTTTCTTTCTTTCTTCTTTCTTTCTTTCTTTCTTTCTTTCTTTCTTCTTTCTTCCTTCTTTTCTTTTGTTTTCCTTTTGGTATCAGGAATCAGACTCAGGACCTTTCACTTGCCAGGCAGGCACTGAGCCACTGAGCTATATCCACAGCCCAGAAAGATTTCTTAATCCAGAAGTTGCCAGATGATGCAAAAAAGAAACAACATAAGACTGATCAGAGTCTATAAAAAAGCAGGAGATAGTGTGAAAGACACACATGCAAAAAAACTGTTCACAGAAATAACAGCAGAAAACTTCCCAAGTATGGAAAAAGAGTTTGATGTACAGATAAGTGAGGCATGTAGAACTCCAACTGGCCATGATTTAAAAAAAAACCCTAAACCAAAGTGTGTAATAATCAAGCTTCCAGAAATTCAACACAAAACCGAATATTAAAAGATGTTAGAGAAAAGAAACAAATCATCTATAAAGGAAAGCCCATCAAAATCACAGCAGACTTCTCAACATAAACTCTCATCACAGACACTTGAGTGAAGAATTTTGAGCCCTAAAATAAAACAACCTCCAACCTAGATTGATCTACTCCACAAAACTACCTTCTGAAATTGATGCAAAGCCAGGCATGGTGGCACACACCTGTAATCCCAGCACTTGAGAAGCTGAGGCAAGAGGATTACTGCAAGTTTGAGGCCAGCCCAAACTACAAAGTGAGTTCAAGGCCAGCCCAAACTGCATAGTCAAACCCTGTCTCAAAAAGACAAAAAAAAATTTTTTAATGGAAAAGTAAGATACTTCCATGAAAGAGAACAAACGCTTGAGAAAATTCATGAACACCAAACCAGCACTCCAAAATGTTCTGAAGAATATTCTAGAAAGCAATAACAAGTACTACAACTCCATGATCCCCAACAGAATGAATCTACCAGGCAAGCAATTAAACAGGAGAAAAAAGGGGAGCCAACAACAGGAAAATAACATGATAGGGATAAATCAACATCCTTGAAAAGTAGTCATACCCTAAGTGTTCCAGATACTAGCAATAAAGCTACCTGCCAGGCTAGGGATATAATTCAGTGGCACAGCACTTGCCTGGCAATGTAGGGTCCTGACTTAGATGCTGGTACAAAAAATAAAAAGGTTACCTGTCTAACCACTTTACAAGCAAACTTACAGTTTAATTGATGAATTGTCTAAATGTAATAGTCTGAAGAAACAGACTGGCAGAATGGATCAAGAAGCAAGATTCAACAATATGCTGCATACAGGAAATACATTTAATTCAAAAATAAATTCATAGACTGAAAGTCAGTGGATGGAAAACAATACTCCATGGGACAGTAGCCTGGAAAAAGGCTGAGGTAGCTATTCTATTTGCAGACAAAGTGGATTTCAAGCCAAGACTAATTGAGAAAGAAAAAAAAGGTCATTACATCTTGATAAAGAAAACAATCCAAGAGGAAGGGATAACAGTCCTAAACATATATGTACCAATTATATAAAACAAATACTAATGGACATGAAAAATCAAATAAGCACTAATAAAATTGTATTGGGGAATTTCATTACCCTACTGTCACAAATAGACAGACCAACTAAACAAAGAAATCAACAACAAAAAAATTAGAACTGAACCAAACTTTTAAACAAGTGGACTTAGCAGATGTGTACAGAATGTTCCACCCCACAACATCAGAATATACATTCTTCTCAGGTACACGTGGGATATCCTCCAAAGTAGACTATATACTGGTTCATAGAATATGCTTAAGTAAATGCAACAGAATTGAAATTATCCCATACTTATTATCAGACCATAATGCAATGAAATTGAAAATCAATGGCAAAAGAAACCATAAAACCTCATAAACTCATAGAAATTAAATAATACCCTCCTGAAGAACCACTGGGTCACAGTGAAATTAAAGAAGCCATTAGTTTCTATAATTAAACAATAATGCCATATCAGAAAAACAGAGCAAGCTCAAATAAAAAAACCTAATGTTGAATCTCAAGCTTCTAGAAAAACATGAGCACATCAAGCTCAAAGCTCATATTAGACAGGTAATTATAAACATCAGAGCAGAAAATAATGCAATTGAGACCAAGAAAACAATACAAAGAATCAATGGAGCAAGTTAGTTCTTTGTAAAATTTTAAAAAATTGACAAACGCTTAGCCAGCTTTATCATAAAAGGAAAGAAAAGACTCAAATTCATGCAATTAGGAATGAAAAGGGTGAAATCACAAGATTCTGTAGAAATCCAAAACATCAATACTCTGAGAACCTGTGTTCTAATAAGATGGAAAACATGAAATGGACAGATTCTTGGATACACATGAATTACCAAAACTGAGTCAAGAAGATATGGAAATTCTAAATAAGTCAATATCAGACAATAAAATTGAAGATGTAATTAAAAACCTACCAACAAAAAAAAGTCCATGCCCTGACTGCTTTGCTGCTGAATTCTATAAAAAATTTAGAGAAAACCTATCACCACTACTTCTCAAACTCTTTCATGAAATTTAAAGGGAATCAATACTCCAAAAGTCATTCCTGGAAGCAAGCATTACCCTAACACCTAAACCAGAGAAGGATCCAACCAAAAAAGAGAACTACAGGCCAATCTCCCTAATGAACATAGACACAAAAATCCTCAGTAAGATACTGGCAAACAAAATGCAGCAAATCATCAAGAAAATTATACATCATGACCAAACAGGATTCATCCCAGGGACACAGGGATAGTTCAACATGCATAAATCAATAAATGTAATACACTATATTAATAGAGCCCAGCACAAAAACCATGAGATCATCTCAATAGATGCAGAAAAAGCATTTGACAAAGTCCATTCATATATTCATATATTCATAATAAATATATTCATGATAAAAAAAGAAAAACCCTACAGAAAACTGGAATAAGTGGTTTTTATCTCAATCTAATAAAAGCCATCTATGACAAACCAAGAGCCAACATCATACTAAATGGACAAAAACTGAAAGCTTTCACTCTAAAATCAGGAACAAAACAAAGATGTCCACTATCACTACTCTTATTCAGTGTAGTTTTGGAAACATTAGCCAAAGCATTTAGACAGAGAAAGAAATAAAATGAATAAAGATAGGGAAAAAGGAAGTTAAATTATTATTTGCAGATGATGTGATACTCTATACAGAAGACCCCATAATTCCACCAAAAGACTATTAGATTTAATAAGCCAATTCAATAACATAGCTGGATACAAATCAACACTCAAAAACCAATAGACTTCCTGTACACAAATAACAAACTCCCTGAGAAAGAAATTAGGGAAACCACAGCTTTCATTTTTGGTACTGGAGATCAAACTCACAACCTTGTGCTTGTCAAGAAGGTGCTTGTGCCACTGAGTATATCCTTGATCCACAGCTTTCACAATAGCATCAAAAATTGGAATACTTTGGAATCAGTCTAACAAAGAAACTAAAAGACTTTATGTTGAAAACTATAGTACTCTGAAAAAGTACTATATTAGAATATTGGAAAATAGAAAGACATTCCCTTGTTCTTGGGTAGGCAGAACTAGCATAGTGAAAATGGTCGTACTTCCAAAGTTGTTATACAGATTTAATGCAATTCTGATCAAAATACCATAGCATATCTTACAGGATCAGAGAAAACAATCCTAAAATTCATTTGGAACCAGAAGAGACCTAGAATAGCAAAAGCAATTCTAGGCAACAAAGGCAAGGCAGGAGACATCACAATCCCTGACTTGAAATTATACTGCAAAGCTATCATGATAAAAACAGCATGGAACTGGAAAAAATCCAGCTCCAAGGCTCAATGGAACAGGGTAGAAGATGGGGAACAAGGGACGAGGAGAGGAAAAGGATGGAAGGGACAAGAAAAAAGAATAGAAGGAACAAGTGGAAACAAAGCTTTGATAAATAAAGAGAGGAAGAGGGGTTGAAGGGAGGAGTGGGGGATGGGAAAAAAAGAAAAAGTAAAGAGGCTGGGGATTTAGCTCAGCAACATAAGTGCCTACCTTGCAAGCGCACAGTTGTGAGTTCGATCCCTGGTACTAGGAAAAAAAAAAGTAAAATATAACATGTATAGGTACAAATTTCCTACAGTGAATGTGAACTCTATACATATATATACACATATACACATACACACACACACACACATATATATACATATATATATAACCAATAAAAAAAGAAAAATGTCCTAAGGAGCCAGGTATGATGCTGTATACGTGCCGTCCCAGCAGCCCAAGGCCAGCCTGGCCGCACAGCGAGTACAAGACCCTGTCTCAAACATAGAAACCAGTTTGTGAGCTCAAGCCACCTTACTAAAGTTGCAAGGCGTAGCCATTTGGGGTCCCGACCAGACTTGTTTTTGCCACCCAAGCATTGCAGGAGGGAACCGGCCAACTCTCCCTCCACCCCAGCGACAGTCAAGCCCTTTCTACTCCATCGGACACAGCCCACCTGGTGGCTGTCACTCTGGCCAACAGTGCAGGGCAGATGTGAGGGGACAGAGCCGCTCCCTGAGAGGAGCGCACTGGCCTCTTCTCTGCTCTAGTCTCACTTCCCAGACACCCGCCCGGGGCCTCAGAACAGCCTGGAGACCCTCTGGCAAGTCCCAGCCCCTGCGGGGAAGGTCTCTGGCTTCAAGGCTGCCCTCCCTGGCCTCACGTGCTCTCCTCCGAAGCCTCGGTCCTCCCTGCCCGGGTCTCCCACTGTCCTCTTAGGCTGCATCCTCCTCCTCCCCACCGACTGTCACGTTTGGTCTCTTTGAGTCCAAAATGAAAATCTGTCTCCACCTGGCACTCTTTGTCCCTTTTTCTTTCTTTCTTTCTTTCTTTCTTTCTTTCTTTCTTTCTTTCTTTCTGGCCCTAGGGGCTGAAACCAGGGTCTCTGCACTGAGTGACAACCCCACCCCTTTTTAAAAAATGTTTATATTTGGAGACAGGGTCTTGTGAAATTGTTAATTTGCCCAGACTGGACTCCAGTTTACAGACTGGACGTGTGTCCCCGAGGTCCATGCAGCTTCCTGCCCTGCAGAGGTGGCCTGGAGGCTGTCCTTGCTCAGGGGACCACAGCCTCTTGAGTAGCCAGGATTATAGGTGTGCACAGCCACACCCACCCCACTGTTTCTTGCACCTCCCTTCTTTCTGTGATGGCAACGACAACCCCCCGGATCTGCAGCCAGAGACGTTTTTAATTCTTTCCTCTTCCTGGTCCCCAACATCAGTTTGGCACAGTACTGGCCCACCAAATCATCTCCCTCATCATCCCTTCTGTCACTGCTGCCTCTGTTGCTGGGGTGTATGTGTGTGTGTTTGGTATTTGGTATTTGGTTTTGGGGGGTTTTGTTTTGGTTTGGTTTGGGGTTTTTTGGTGTTTCTGAGGATTGAACCAACCCAGGGCCACTGTACTGAGTTACATCTGTAGCCTACCTGCCCTTCCTCTCTCTCTCTCTCTCTCCTCTCTCTTTCTCTCTCTCTCTCTCACACACACACACACACACACACACACACACACACACACACACGATGTCACTAAGTTGGCCAGGCTGGGCTCAAACTTTCCATCCTCCTGCCTCAGCCTTCCAGAGTGCTGGGATTACCCCAGGGCACAGCCCTGCACAGCAGCCCTTTGACCTGCCCTCCTGATTCCTACTCCTCCACCCACTCCTGCTACAGCCTGGATGTGGACTGAGTTTGTTCCCAGAGGTTTGTCTGTTGCTGGCATGGTCCTCAGTGTGCTATGGACCTTTTAAAGGCAGCTGCAGTAGGGGTCCTCGGGTCAGTTGGAGGCAACCTTGGAATAGAAGGGGGACCCCGCCTCTCTCAAGCTTCCTGTTTCAGCCGTGTGATGGCTGGTCCCCCTGTGCACTGCCACTGTCCCACCATGAGGTCCTTCCCCTGACAAAGTCAGCCTGCCATGGGGGCTGCGGCACAGTAACGAAATGCTGGCTGATAGACCTCGCTAAGCGTCTCTCGCACTGCTGTGGGGCTGACTTTGGCGACAGGAATGAAGGAGGGCTTTCTCCTGTGGTCCCCTGGGCAAGGACAGCCTCCAGGCCACCTCTGCAGGGCAGGAAGCTGCATGGACCTTGGGGACACACATCCAGTTGACCTCACCAGAGCTGTAGAGACTGTGATCAGAATCTCTCCTGTCCCCCTCACGACTGCGATAGAGGTTGGACATGAGGGCCCCCAAGCGGCCGTCCTTAGAAGAGGCCTCTGGTGGCCAAGGGTCCCTCGCAGGGCACTGTGGCAGCCTCTGCAGGAGACCCGCTCCTCACTTTGAGTTCCTGAGTGTCAACCTGCTTCTGCGATCAGCTGGTCCTGTGTCCGAGGCTGTCCTGGCAGAGCCCATGCCGCGCCTGCTTCGCCCTGTGAATAATGACGGCGGTGTCCAGCGCCCCACAGCTTCTGTCACTCACGGTGGCCCTGTGTTCCCAGGGAGGAGCCTGAGACATGGGGCCCACACTGCCCTGCACCACACCTCTGTCAGCTGCAGGGCTGGGGCCCCAAGGCAGGAGACCAAGTGGGCACGATGTGACT
This sequence comes from Dolichotis patagonum, assembly GCA_004027295.1. Lineage (NCBI taxonomy): Eukaryota > Metazoa > Chordata > Mammalia > Rodentia > Caviidae > Dolichotis > Dolichotis patagonum. The sequence continues at coordinate 15,199 of PVJX010027736.1, read as the reverse complement.
TGGTGCTCAGCTCTGGTCACCAGTGGGTGGACAGCTGAGGGGCAGAGCAGTGGCCACTGCCCAGCCCCAAGTTCTCAGCCTGCAAAGGCTCCTGGGTGTAGCCGGCACATTTTTGGGGGGTTAGCAATGTGACACCCAGCTACTTCGGCCGATTTTCCTGGAGTGTCCTTTCTGGGGTGGGGTCAGAGTGAGTTGTGGTGGCTGTTGACCTTGGGAGACAAGCACCGTGTCTGATGACAGGTGTGTGACACAGCCAAGAGGACAGCTGATAGGAGATTCTGTGCTCCTGCCTCAGGACAGAATCCCCCAGCACTTCTCTCTCCTGTGGCGGCTCAGGCCTCTCTGGGTTCCAGGACTGGGAGACTGAAGGCACGAATGTCCCTTCATGAAGCCCTCTGGTGACCCAAGGATGACAAGGTGATTGATGGCAGGAAGAGGAGTGGCGTTCCTGCCCAGCAGGAGTCACTCTCTCCTGAGGAAACAAAGCCTAGGCCTGAGCCTGGGCGCTCAGGGTCAGTATTTATTCTTAGCACTTGATCTGTTTGTCTTGAGTTTTTCCTGGAATTGAATGAGAAATGCATCTACTGGCTCCCATGTGTGTCACTTTTGCTGCTGTCTTTTCTCAGTTGATGGCACAGGCCCGAGCTGTGAGGACGCCTTGGGGAGAAAATGGATCCACACTGTCAGAAGGGCAGCAGATCCAGAGAGACGTGGATGAGCCAGGGAGGGACAGGGGAGGGCTGCGAAGTGGCTCCTAGAGAGGCTGTCTCTGTGTGAAAGCCTCCAAGTGGACCCTGACCAGTGCTGTGTCTGCCCCTGGGTATTTTTCCTCTATGGCTCCTAGAATTCAAAATGAGGAAAGCAGGGCGTGGTGGTGCACACCTGTGATTCCAGCGCTTGGGAGGCTGAGGCAGGAGAATCACTGGGAGTCCACTGGCTTACATAGTGAGTTCAAGGCCAGTTTGAACTACATAACGAGAGCCTTTTGCACAAAAGCAGGGAGCTGGGGTGATTCCTTGGTTCTCTTGAACATGGGCCAGCTGTTCTTTGACTTGGAGAAGAAGGGAAAGAAGTGGGAAGTGAGATTGGAGGCTATTTGCAATTTGCTAGTTTTTTCTGCCTTTGACACTTCTAACAAGTCACTTTCTGAGCCTGACACATGCAATTAATGGCAGAATATGGCGAGGCCCGGGATGGTTCCAAGCAGGGTCCTGGAATCAGTGTGAGCAGCATTTGCTGTGTGACTTGGGGAAGTTACTTGACCTCTCTGAGGCTTGAGGTTCTTGCCTGCAGCTGGATGATGATAGCTAATAGCAATACTAATGAAGTACTTAGTCTAGCACTTAGTTCCGTGGCTTGGTAAATAATGTTCTTCTTTGCCCAATGTCTTTGTCTCTGCGAGGGTTGGTTTTTGAAATGCAGTATCACTTTCACTATTTTGGTTTTTGCTAGTTTATTGTTTTGCTTTGTTTTATTCTCTTTAAAGTAAAAAATAAATTAAAAAATAAAGAAAGAAGAAAGATCTATGACCAATGGGCACCCCCACACACACCCCAAATCCATGGGAGCCACAGAGACTAAACTCCAAGCTCAAGCCTGCGGTGACTGAGTTCAGGGCAAAGTAACTGGGTGGGGGAGGGGGGACTGTGAAAGTGTCAATGCCCAGAGAAACCCTGGCAAAAGAAAAAGACAAAGGGAAGAGCTGGTATATTGTAAGTAAGGCCAAGCAGATAGAGAGTGGGTCAGGCTGCGAGGCTGTCTTGGGCAGTTCCTCTCCTGGTGCACACAGCCTGCCTCCAGGCTGGCAGGTGGCGAGCTAAGATTGACCCTGCTCAGATGGCAACAGCTCAAGCCAGACATGGTGGCACACGCCTGTCATCCCGGCACTTGGGAGGCAAAGACAAGAAGATTGCCGTGAGTGCACATAGTAAACCCTGTCTCAGAAACCAAATAACCAAAGCGAGGCGCGCGCGCGCACACACACACACACACACGTCTTTCCTACATTCGTTGCCTGTTGGTAAATTCTTTTTACCACCATGTTGCTGGCCCTCTGCGATTGTCTGGAAGGACAGTTGTGGCTGAAATTGGCTGAGTAGCTCGGCATCTGTGCGGAACAAACTCAGGCCGACATGAGGGAAGACGCACACTGGGGGTCAAAGGCGGAAACCAGGGCAGCTGGTCACAAGGCCTCGGTCGGCCTGGAGAGAAGAGGCTCAGGCAGCCTCCGTGAGAATGTCTAGGAGGCGTGATGAGAAATGCGGTGACGTGCTGCCAAGAGCCGTCTAGCAGAGAGGCAGGCTCGGAAACACACACCCTCATCCACCTTCCCACTGCATCTGGCACTGTGTGAGTCGTGGCTCTTCCTCCAAGTCACAGTGACCATGAAAGAGAAACGTTCTGAATCCATTCAGGACACTGAGGCATCCAGGACAGCACAATGGAAGACCCTCAGGAAAGAGGACTCCAGAGCTGCTTCAGAAAGTGGCAAGAGCCATGGGATGAGTGTGCTCAAAGTGAGGGCAAGGTTTTTGAGGGGAATTAATGAGGGGTTTTTCTGGTTTTGCTTTGTTCTGTTGGTACCAGGAATTGAACTCAGGACCTCACATTTACCAGGCAAGCGCTGCACCACTGAGCTAACTCCCTGGCCCCCTCACGTCTTTTACCGTAATACATTTTTAAAAATTTCAACACTGTATTTTTCAATTACACCTTGGATGTGCCTGTATGAAGTATTTAATATGCCCTGAACCCAGGTCAGGCCACAGAATTGGTGGCAAAGCCACTTGTCTGAGCGGACCAAGGCCAGGTGCTTGTCCGCCTGTGCCGGCAGTGGAGACACAGGTCACTTGCCATCCAACCATGCCGAGCCCACCTCAGCCTCCGAGCTGGCCAGACTCTAGGTGTGGAGGCGACTGTGGGGCCCAGCCAGGAGGAAGAGCCTGAGTGTAAAGTGAGCCACATTTGGAACGAAGCAAGCCGGTATGTGTGAACCCACCTGAAGGATCTGACACCTGCTTCAAGGAGCCACAGAGAGCATCCCAGCAGCAAGTGTGAAAACAGCCTAGCCTCAGGTGTGGTGGGGCATCGGTGCCTCCCTTGGGGAGCCAGAGGAACAGGAGACCTGCTCAGGCAACGGGCCTGCTCCAAGTGACAGCTTATCCCCACCCAGGTCTCAGGTGGCTCCTCTGTACACTCAGGTACCGTCTTCTGTGTGACGACACCTGCTGTCTTGCACAGGGTCACTGTGGGGACATCTCTCCATCTGGGACATCCTTCCTGCTTCCCACGCCCATGGCAACATTTGCCCCGGGGGAGCCTTCTGTTCCTCTCTGCAGACCTTCCCAGCTCCTCCTGAGTCCAGCGACACTCCTGCTTTGCAGCAGTGTGGCACAGCTGTGGCACCCTCAGAGTTAGCTGGCTATTTATTTACTATTTGGGGAGGTTGTTTTCTGTTTTTTGAGACAAGGTCTCACTCTGAAGCCCAGGCTGGCCTTGAACTCACGGCGATCCTCCTGCCTCATCTTCCTGAGTGCTGGGATTACAGTTGTGCACTACCATTCCTGGATCCCCTTAAAATTTTAAAGACAGCAGAAGCTTCCTGGCCCCAGTATGGTGTTCCTTGCCATCACCACATTGCTCCTAACCCTCTGCCCAGGAAAGCAGGGACCCTGGTAAAAGCTCCCCATCCCTCACCCTCAACTGGACACAAGACCCAGACACCCAGCATGCAGGACGGAAGGGAAGGGGAGGCCGGTGGGCCTTGCTAGCCGGCCCTCAACTCCACGGCAGCAGGGGCGTGGAGTGTGCTGCAGACCTGGCCAGTGCCCAGCAGCTGCCCAGGTCAGGCCACAGGCGTCTCCACAGCTCTCGTCCTGCCCTGTTGCTGTCCCCAGACCTGCCCCTCACCCCCCAGCTTCTGATCTTTTCCTCCAGTCGTCTTCTTCCCTTTCCCTTCCTTCTGTGCCATGTTGCTCTGATTTGTTTCTTTCTTGTCTCTCTTGTCCTCTGGCCTGACATCTTTCTACGACTTTCTTTCTATTTTTGTCACCATCTTTCTGGTTTTTCTGCCAGTGTCCTTAATTCTCTAGAGCACCCCTTCGCCAGGAGTGCTGCCTGCTTCTCTATACAAAATGCCATATGCCCTGGTTCCCAGCCAGGAATGGTAGCTATAATCCCAGCACTTTGGAGGCTGAGGCAGGAAGATCATCACAAATTCAAAGCCAGGCTTTGAATTCACAGTGCATTCAACACCAGCCTGGATACCATAGCAAGACCTTATCTCAAAAACAAACAGCCCCTGTCTCTGGGGGTCCCCACACCAGACCACCCCTGTCTTCCTAGCATTCTCTCCCATCTTGTCCCATCTTTGCCCAGCACCTCTCTGGCTCCCCACAGGCTCCCTGCCGCCTCCCCTGTCCCCTTAGCGCCACCCAGCCGCAGGGCTTACCCAGGAGGCAACAGCACAGACAGCTTAGGAGCACCCAGGGGTGTCTGGTCCAGGGAGCCCCCCTCATGGCTCCACACAGTCCTCAACTATGGCTGCGCAGCACAGAAGTGGCAGCGTGTGGAACGGAGAGAATGTTTCTCCCTGCCGCCTGCCGAGTCTCTCAGGTGTGTTTCCTGGAGGGCCGGTGAGTACCTGGACAAAAGAGGGCGGTGCCCGTGCCAGTCACCCCACCGGGCTTTTCTTCCTCCCTTCCCTCTTCTACCAGGAAAAAAGTCCCGATACAACCATTGCTCCATGCCCCGCTGGCTGGGCTGAGGGTGGGAGGTGAGAGAAACCACAGGGCACCCCCTGCATCGCCCCGCACCCTGGCCTTCAACCCCAGATGGCCACAGCTGTAGCAGGAGAGGCCGAGTCCCTTCAGGAAGAAGGCAGGGAGACCAGGACAATGAGGGCCAGAGAGGTGAGTGAGGTGTGTGAACAGGGAACACAGGAGACCTACAGGTCCCCTAAAGAACAGGCAGGGGGGAGCCATGGGTGCCAGCACACGCCTGTAATCCCAGCACTCAGGAGGCTGAGGCAGGAGGATTGTCACAAATTTAAGCCCAGTCTGGGCTACATAGTGAGTTCAAAGCCAGACTGAATGACACAGAAAGACCCTGTCTCAAAAACAACAACAAAACCAAAATGAAACATTTAACCATGGGAGGACACGTTGTGGGAAGGGGAGGAATGCATGCAGATGTTGCGCTGTGTGCGGGGCCGGGGCTGCGGGCGTCCCCTGCTCAGGCAGCTGACCCTGTCTCTCACGGGAGCCTGAGGTCACCAGGGAGAGCAGCTGGGTGGGTCTGGCTAGAGCAGAATCTGGGTGCAAAGAGGAACAGTGACCCAAGAGGAAGTAAGGGGTACTCCTGTAGGCCTGGCGGCTCAGGCCACCCCCATTTTGACCTGTTGGGACTCCCAAGCTCAAACAGGAAGGACGGGGACCCCACACAGGGTGGGACAGGAAGGGCTCTGAAGCAGGGAGGAGAGTGGGAGCCATGGGAAGGAAAATGATGGTGACTCCTTCACCTTAGAATCTCTGCTCCCGACACCCCAAGATCCAATAGCCCAAGCGTGGTGTCTGCAGGGCGGCTGGTTCCCAGACTCCGCAGGCCCCAGGTGAGGACCCAGTGCTTCTACACTCCCAGGCCGAGCCAGCCTTGGCCCGGGGAGGGGACAGCTGACATGAGGCCACCTCAAAGGGCCCTGGTGCCCTGCGACCTTGTTGACCATGTGCCTTCTGAAGAAGCTCAGCCATGACCCAAGCTGCAGGCTGGGCCTTGTTGTTATCATGCTCTGTCACTCCTTGAGGCAGCAGCACAGTGTCCCCCAGCCCTGTAGAGACATGGTGAGTCTGCCCTTTCTTGGGAGCTGGAGAGACAAAAGGTGAGCAGAGACTGGGGTGCAGAGTAGGAGGATGTCACCCCACGAAAATTTACATGGTCCCCGAGGCCCAGCCAGGCCTTCAGCATCATTTCTGTGAGTTGCTTCTTGCTTGGCACCTTCCCTGTTAACTTACCATCTGGCGACTTTGGTGACACTAACTAGACTGGCTTCCCATCTATAGGCTGCAAGATGTCAGAGATGAACATCTGGTCAACCCACCACAGCTGCCTCCCACTCCCCAGTGCAAGGAGGCTGGACGCGCAGGGCGTCCTCCAGGGGCCATTCTAGGACCTGGGTCCGCGTGGGCATAGGACAGTCAAGCCAAGTCTCACTCTGCGCCCAAGCTAAACTGCAGCCCCTTTGAGCTATAAAACAGAAGTAACACTGACTCAAGGGGTCGTAAGGCTGAAAGGAGCTTCGAGATGTCCACATGCTTTACAGAGGTTAAAACACCTGTAAGAGCATCACTTCATCCTGACACCACACCAGGAGACGCATACAACTGAGGCCAGCCCAGGGCGGAGGAGCCACCTGCGCATGCGCGTGGATTCCCAGGTCTGTGTACCCACACTGGTCTTTCCTGGGACCCCTTTGGTACTGGAGAGCGAGCCCAGGGCCTTTGTATTGAGCTACATCCACAGGCCTTTTTATTTTTTATTTTGAGACAGGGTCTAAATTGCCTGAGGTTGGGCTGGAACTTGCAATCCTTCTGCCTCAGCCTCCCAGAGTGCTGGAATTACAGGCATGCACCGTACTCCAGCAAGTTTTAACTATTTTGAAGGAGAACTAGGGACTTGGATAAGGCGTGTGCCAGCCTTTCTCATCTTCTTCTCCCCCTGCCCACTTCTGCTTTCTCTTTGAACTCAGTTCCTTCTCAGCTTACTCAATCCCAGGGTTAGGACGCTTCTAGGACTCTGTGATGAGTGCCTCTCCCTCCATCTGAGTAGGTCCTGGACATCTGTCTTTCCGTCACTCCTAATGGGGATGGGGTAGGTGGTAGCTTCTCTGAGCTCTGTCCTGCAGGAATCTTCTAGGCCTGTTGTGTGTGCTGGGCTCACACAACAGGGACCGGAAGTCAGGTTTAAATCTGTAGTCCCCAAGACAAAAGGAGCTCAGCCTGGACCTCAGCTTAGGGGATACCGTGAGTTGTCCCTGTGGTAGGAAGACAACCTGGCTGGGACTGCGAGCTTGCGAAGTCAGGCTCTTCAAGGGACGATTGTCTTTGGAGCCCTCAAAGTGGGAGTGTCTGGATTCTTGGGGTCCCCAACATTGTTTACCTCCTTATAACTGACCCCTTCATGCAACCTTATGCTACTGATCAAGTTATTTCTGGTCACACTTTTGCTGCCTAGTCTGAGATGGGGCAGGAAGTCAAACTTTTTTAAAATCAGATTTATGAAGTCTTAAATGAACAGATTCGTAACTAATGGAAAAAAAAGGATCAAATTATATCATGTACAGGTACAAATTCCCTGTAATGAATGTGGCGGGCATCCAAGTTAGCCTGACTTCCAGCTTCCTGCTTTACTGGAAAGGTGGAATGGTTTGGTAGAAAGGTACCACGTTTTAAAGAGAGTGAGACAGAGAGACAGACAGACAGACAGAGAGACAGAGACACAAATGAAAAATACACCCATACTAAGACTTGTTAAAAGAAAAAAAAAAAAAAGACCTGTAACTGGAGTGTCAGGCCCAGGTCCCACGTGAGAAAACAGGTACCCATAGGGGTACAGTGTGTATCATTTCTATTGCAAAACAGGGGACCCAGGTGACAAAGGGGAAGTCCCTAGGCCTCCAGGAAGGCAGAGCTTAGTACTGGGTCCACACAGAGGTCACTGATTCCTCCCAGGATCCAATTTCTGGCCCTTTTCTCTCAAATGCTGAGCATTTTCTCTTCAATGCACTCATTTCCCTTCTTGTTTTACCTCAAAACACACAAGGCCCAGGGCCTGCCCAGCCCACATCCCCTGGGGAGGATGGTGTCCCTGTAGCGGCCATCCAGGGCGCACAGGAGGCCAGGAGGCTGGCACTGGTTTGGAGCCAGGAATCTCAGCTCACTCTATTCACTCAACCTTGAGAAGTAAACGAAAGCGTGGAAGTGAGCCCAGAGCCAAGTGGGAGACTGAGATTTGCTACCTATGTCACAAGTTGTGGCCTCACCTCCTAAAACCTGAAATAACAAAGGGATCTCAGCTTCATTTCAGAGCTGGAAGAGCCCCTAGCAACCATGCAGTCCAATCCTTGTAACAGGATTGAGGTGCGGGCCCAGAGACGGGAGCGAGGAACCGGTCTATACAGCGTTCATCGGAGCTCTGGGCCTCCAACTCAGCTCTCCAGGGCTCTTTCTTCTTGGCTCCTGTGCCAAGAAGGATTTTATCCAGATGCCTTCACATCCTCCTGGGACCCAGTTTCACCCAGAATTACTTCTCTTAATTCTTTGATAGATTATTGCCCTTCTCCCAGGAGTAGGGCATTCACATAGATTTCTCTCTCTCTCTCTCTCTCTCTCTCTCTCTCTCTCTCTCTTAGACAGAACTATGCCCAGACTGGCGGATCTCAAACTTGTGAGCTCAAGCAATCCTCCTGCCTCAGCCTTGGGAATAGCTGGGACTTAAGGTATGAGCTACTGCCCCCCCATTCATAAACATAGTTTGAATCAATCATATCAGTGGTATAATTTATATTTTCACCTAACTTTAAACCTAGACATCTCTTCAATTATTACAACATTTCATTTACACAGTTTTGAAAGTTGCAGTATTTCATTAAGTATCACCATTTGCATTGAGGGCTGTTGTAACTTGTTTAACTAAGGTGAACACTTGAGTTGTTTATAGTTGTCCTTCTAAGAAGGCAGAGATAACATTCCTTGTACCCAAAGCGGTTCATTTCCTTGAGCAAGAATTAGGCCTAAAGTGTTTCCTTCTTACTAGCAGGAAGTTAATGAACATAAATTGGCTTAGTCCAGGATATAAACCTTTTCCTTGACACTTGGGGTCTATTAAATCTGTTCATGTTGACAGTCTAATGGTAGAAACAAAATCAGTGGTACAATGACACCATCACTTAGGTGACATAAAAACACTAGGTGGATGAGGGCTCCATTGGTGATTCAGAGAATGGGTAGAGTCCCCCAGAACTCCTTCCTTCCCAGGGACCTTCCAGCCTCCGTCCATGTCTAATTACCAGGTCTCTCATTTGAACACCTGCATCTTGATTCTTAGGTCAGATGAACATGCTAGAGGCAGCAATTCAGAAAGAATTTGATTTTGGTTTTGGTTTGTTTGGTGTTTCTGAGACGGGGTCTCACAATGTAGCCCAGGCTCACCTTGAACTCAAGGTGATCCTCCTACCTCAACCTCCTGAGTGCTGGGCTCCAGAAAGAATGGGAAAGAGAAAAGGGATGGGGTGGGAAATCAGCCAGAGGGTTAGTGAAAGAGGAAGCAGAAGTGGCCCCGAAGCAGAACCCAGGTGGGGACTGCAACTCGCTGCCTCCTCCTGCTGCCCTTGGCAGAGGCACCAGCCGCTGCTGGGGGGGCTGGGCCTAGGGGTCAGGGACAGGGAGCCCAGCAAGCCCTGCTCCTGCGTGTCTGGTGGAGCTGGCGCACCGATGGACGGCCAAGATGACCTCTCAGGGTCACAGTCTAGCAGCTCTGGACACAGAGGATCCATGGCCCTGAGGTCACAAGTGTTGACTGGTGATCTGCGTCATTTCCCAGGGCGGGGTAACCACGTCCCCTGAACTGCGAGCAGAGATGACACACTCTCCCTCTGCTTCATTGCTGGACCCAAGCTCCACAGTGCCATGGGGTCACGGTGCCACCCCAGCCGTGGGGTCCTTCTTACCTCACGGGCACTGACCACAGTTTTGTGATGGCCCAGGGTGGTAGCTGGTCACCCTGATTTCTGCCCCCCTTGTCACACGGATGTCCCCTCCCTGTGTGTCTGTGTCTCTGTTTTTCTTCACATGGGGTCACCAGTCATTGGACAAGGTCCTCCTTAACCCAGTGTGATATCAGTTTAACGGAACTAATAAGCCCTGCAAACACTCGATTTCCAAAAGAGTTCTCACCTGAGGCCCTGGGTGACATGAATTTTAGAGAACATTTGTTCAACACAATCTAGCATGCTTGAAGAAAGTTTGGGAAGGGGAAAAGCACAGATCATTACAGTAAATGAACCCGTACTTCGGAAGGACAGCAGGTGACTGCATCACGCAGTGCTGTCTCTAGAAATCCCCTAAACACCTGCCCATGTCGCCAAGGAGTCATCAGTCAAGCTGGCTGACTCAAACCCCACAGGGGAATGAAGCTGGATGGACAGAAGATGCCACGGGCCCCAGCCGCACCTCGGCCCACCAGGACCACCCTGTGCACTGCCCAGGAAGGCTGAGAGGAAATGACAGAAACAGAACAGCAGGGCCACTGCCGGTGGCCATTTCAGCTGGCTCTTGGGCGGCCATGCGACAGGAGAGTGGTGTCAGCGTGTTTACAAATAAACGATCCCCACCTGTCACCACACATTCAACAGCAGGAGCAGGCAGCCAGCTCCCCACCCTCCAGGCGACCCCAGCAGCCCTGCAGGTGGGTGGGGAGGGGATGGGCTGTAGTGACTCGGAAAGTGCCGCTGGAAAACGGGACTTCGCAGACTGCCCGGCCGTCCTCAAAGACGCCTTGGCCAGCTCTCCCCCAGCGCTGGATCATCATTCAGCAGCCCGCAGGTGGAGCTGCCCTCACTCGGGAGTCCAGGCCAGCACTGGTTTTGGCTGCGAAGTCCCAGGTCAGAACAAGCTGCCCCGGAAGGCAGCAGGTTTCATGAGCTGCTACGGCCCGGGGAGTCCCTGAATGAGTGGGCAGCTGAAGCCCAAGCCCTGTGTCCCTGAGATTAGGTGACATGCTGGGGGCAGCTTGGAGCAGCCCATGCCACGGGTCCTATAGCAGCCAATGTTGCCTTTTGGTTGTACCTGCAAGGACCTGGCCCGCAGAGGGCCCTGGCTGTCGGGAAGCCAGCCACACTGGTGCCCTCACCACCCGAGTAGAGATGGCTGCACTTCACCCAGCAGATTCAGAACACAAAACCCACTTCGGGTTCTTCAATCAGAGTCTCTCCTCCCACCAGCCTCCATAAGCCGTGGGAGCATTTAAACAAGAACACCTACTTCTGTGGACCTTTTGGGGACCTTAAGTATGGCCTGTCACCAGGTAAATGCAAGAGGTGATCAAACTATAGGGTGAACATCTATGCTTTAAAAATTTTATTATAAACAGAGTGAAGAAACAACCCACAGTGTGGGAGAAAATGTTTGTCAGCTGTTCCTCAGACAAAGGATTACTATCGAGAACATATAAAGAACTCAAAAAAAAAAAATCAGTCCTCCAAGATTTAAAAACCCAATCCAAACATGGGCATCTGAGATGAATACACACTTCTCAGATAAAGAAATACAAACAGCAAATAAGTATGTGAAAAAAATGTTCAATATCACTGGTCACTCAAGAGATGCAAATTAAAACACTGAGATTCCACCTCACTCCAGAAAGAATGGTTACCATCAATAAATCAAGCGATAACAAATGCTGGAGGGGCTATGGGGAAAAAGGAACGCTTCTCCGCTGTTGGTGAGAGTGTGGACTGGTGCAGCCACCCTGGAAATCAGTGTGGAGAGTCCTCAAAAAACTAGGACTGGAGGGCCCATTCAACCCAGCTATTTCCTTTCTGGGTATCTTCCCAAAAGAATTAAAAACATCATACCACAGTGACATATGTGCATCCATGTTTATAACAGCACAGTTTATAACAGCCAGATCTTGGAAACAACCTAAAAGTCCATTGAGGAATGAATAAAAAAGTGGTATTTTTATACAATGGAGTACTACTCAGCCATAAAGAAGGCTAAATGGAGACTTTGTAGGTAAATGGATGCAACTTAAGACCATACTTATTAGTGAAATAAATAAGACACACACATGTAAACATCATATTGTTTCATTAGTATGAGAAGCTGAAAGAAAAAACATGTATGTGTGTATGTATGTGCTTATAAAATAGTTAAGATGGTTATACTACTGATTTCTCTGAGTTCACTGAAGAGAAAGATTTGTGCCAGTATTGTTCAGGCAGTTGTAAGCAAATCTCTTGTGCTCTGGGTGAACAATTTGGGAATGACAATGCACAATATATGTACCACTGTTGCCCCTGATTAATGTGCTGAAATTTTGTTGTAATTTTTTTCTTCTTCTTTTTCTTTCTTTTTATCCTTGAATAAAATGGGTTAAAAATAAATAAAGTTTGTGCTGAGAAGTCCACTGCAAAAAAAAAAAATTATTATAGGGGCAACCCACTTTCTGGGTCCTCTTCTGTACCTCTTAGACAGAAGCTTTGTTTCTCTTATAAATTCTTCCTATTCTTAAAAAATAAATAAACAGCACTGGAGATTTAGCCCAGTGGCTCAAGTGCTTGCCTGGTAAGCACGAGGTTGTAAGTTCGATCCCTGGCACCGATAAATAAATAAATACATAAATACTTAGTATTTATGTATTTATGTAGCAGTGAGAGACACACTGCTACGGATCCTACCCCTTCTGCAAACCCAGTCGCCCCATGCTCTTGCCCCGTTCCGAAGCAGTTCTGGAAGCCCTCTTTCCTGGGTGCCTTTATGAGCTGTCATAAAAACTCTGGTGACTACTGCTGCTGAGTGCCACCCAGGCTTGTAAACTTGTGACACCGTCTCCCCATCCGCCTTATTCACGGATCTGGCACCTCGCAAGCTGTGGCTCTTCTGCAAAATGACCAGGAGAGGGACGTGTTTTGAGTCAATTCGGCACACAGAGGCAGGGCCACTAGAGACCCCCGCGGGGTGTGGGCGGCCACACGCAGCTCTGCGAGAGCCGTGAGCAGCTTGGGGAGCGGCCTCGCCCCAGCTCCCAGTGCAGTGAGTCCTGTGCCGGGCCGGACCCCATGGGGTGCTGGGCAGCAGAGAGGCGCTTGCTGAGCAGTGCCGCTGTCCCCACGGAGCAAGGGCCACTCTGTAGCAGCGCCACCTCCCACCCCACTCTGCGAGGCCTTGAGGAAGGGTTTGGGCAGAGAATGTGCTGAGTTAGGGGATCCTGTCTCCTCCTGGGGTGGGTGGAGCCGGTGAGTTCACAGACGAACATGGGAGCAGGGCGAGGGGCATGAGGGGAATCTGCTGCAGGATCGCCAGAGTTCCCTGCTTCTCCTGGCACCCAGAGAGGGTCCTGGACTTCACCCGGCACTGGCTGCTGTCACCTTTACCCCTCCTAATCGGGAAGCTCTGGGGAGGCTGTCCCCACCACGCTGCCCCAGGGACCTCTCTCCCTGCTCACCTCCATGCTTGGGTGTCACAGGCGCTTGCTCAGTTGCAGTGCTCAGGTACCTTCTGTCCCCAGCAAACCCCAGCTGCCTTCCCTCTGCTGTCCGGGGTCTTGCAGGGCCCAGCGCCTGGCCTGCCCACTGTGGCTCCCACGGGCTCTTTTGCAGACCCCTTACTGAGCCAAATGACACAGCCCAGAGGCCAGGAACTGTGAGGGCTGGGACCATTGGTCTCACTTGCCAGCTAAGTGTGCCTGCACCGCCTCAGGGACACATAGGGGCCACCAACTGGGTCACAGACAAAGGACTTTATGATTCAAGGCACAGCAGGTGGCATGCACGTCAAAGTCACATTGATTTCTGTCTTAGTCACCTTCTTGTTGCTGGGACCAAATACCTGACACACACAAGGTAACTGAGGAGACAGCGACAGTCCATGCTTGGGTGACTCCAGGACAGAACCGCACGGCACAAGGGGTGCTGTAGAGGACAGGAAGCAGAGAGGGAAGGAAGGAGCCAGAGAGGGAGGGTCACCCTTCCAGGTCACTGGCTTTTCCAGCCGGACCCCAGCAGCTACAAGCCGCCAAGTCCAATCACCTTCTAAACACTTGAGAATTTGGGGATCACTTTAGGCCAAAAGTATAATGGTTCCCCTCCCTTAAACCAGCCCCTGGAGCCACACAGAGGCAGCCCCCAAAGGGCCCGTGACATGGTGAGATTGTGACACCGGGGCTCCAGCTTAGGTGACACCTATGTCACCGAAGGAGCTCCAAAATGAACCTGCCCAGCCCTTGCCGCAGAGGCGGGCCTTATGGTTTTGACATCAGACAGAAACGAATCCAGCTCTACCCTCGCCCCACAGCCAAACCCCATCTCCCAGGGTTTTCACCTGGAAAAGAGTCCACAATACAAGGCCACCTGCGTGCAGCTCTGGGGCTGCAGAGATGTGTGACACCCAAGAAGAATGATCTCTCTACACCCAGGAGCCACAGAACGCCCAGGCCAGCCCAGCAGGGGCTCTTTCCTGGTCTTTGGGTCCCTCCTTCAGTTGCCATCTGCTGCACCCCCCTACCCCCACCCCATTTTCACACCTAGCACTGAGCCTGGCCCTGAAAGACTCTCCATAAATGCGTGTTAATGAATGGATGGGTGAATGGATGCAGGTTTTTTGAGATAGGGTCTTACCATGTAGTTCAAGCTGGCCTTGAACCTACTACATAGCCCAACCTTGCAGCAATCTTCCTGCCTCAGCTTCCCAAGTGCTGATATTACAGGCATTTGCCACCACAACTGGCTTGAAATTGTTAATTTTTAATGGGTCTCCACAAATTATGCAACTGGTCCAGGCTATAATGCTACATGCAGTCCTAAAAATCAGAATGCTATGTAGCCCCATGGAACAAAAATCATAGGGTTTATAGGATACATGGAGGTAAGGGCATAACACTCAAAAACTTCATCAGAGATCCCTAAAAATACAGCTAAGAAAACTGGTAGCACATTTGTAGAGTTAAATGGCAAGAACCACATTAAAGCCAGGCGTGGTGGTGGAGCTCACCTATAATCCCAGCCCAGTTCAAGGCCAGCCTGGGCTACATAACAGGACTCTGTCTCAAAAAGCAGAAAGAAAGAAAGAGAAAGAAAGAAAGAAGAAAGAAAGAAAGAAAGAAAGAAAGAAAGAAAGAAAGAGAAAGAAAGAAAAGAAGAAGAAGAAGAAGAAGAAGAAGAAGAAGAAGAAGAAGAAGAAGAAGAAGAAGAAGAAGAAGAAAAGGAAGGAAGGAAGGAAGGAAGGAAGGAAGGAAGGAAGGAAGGAAGGAAAAGGAGAAAGCAGCATCTCAGGCTGTCTCTTTGGGACCCGAAACTCTCGGACCCGTAGAGTGGCCTGGGCTGTTTGGATCAAAAGTCTGCGCAGACCTGCATCTCGGCGCGACTCTTTGGGACTGGTAAGCACGCCCTTCATCCGCAGGGAACTGCCTGGAGATCGGCATCTGGGCC
>PVJX010027735.1:11172-24666 GCA_004027295.1 Dolichotis patagonum | reverse complement strand
CACAGCACTTTACAATAAGATAACAGGATATTAACAGCAGCTACCATAATGTCTCTTTGTAATAGTTATTCATGGCTTCACATACAATAATATCAAACATAACAAAACAGTGTAAAGCCATTCAAAAGAATGAAAGAATTACAGGGTATTCTGAACCAAATAACAGAAAATGAACAATGGCTACTATAATAATTAATTTTCCATAAAAATGTGTTTATATTATCACATATATTAAAACCCAAGTTCTGAACCAAAATACCAGAATTTTGAACCAAATAACAGAATTCTGTTATTTTGAACCAAATAACAGAAACCAAATAACAGAATTCTGAACTAAATAACAGAAAATGAAAAATGGCTACTATAATATCTCATTTTCCATTAAAAATTTGTTTATACTATCACATATATTAAAATTCAATAAGACACAACATGATAGAACCGATGATAATAGAAGAACAAAAGCATGGTAGGACTTCAAAGCAAGCTTATATTAAATCAGCAATGGCTGCCATGATGTTTCTTTTTCTTCAAAATAGCTCTTCACACCATCACACATAATAAAATCAAACAAAACAGAAAAAAACATTCCAACTGATGAATGAAAACATTAAAAGGCTTCAAAGCAATGTAATGGGGAATCAAGAGTATCATAAAATGTTATGTACTCTTACCATTTCTTACACTTAGGAAGACTATATGATATTTACACATGTGAGTTTGGTTTATTTAGCTTATGAGTATGATCTCAAGTTGTATCTATTTACTTATAAATATCTCGATGTGATCATTCTTTATAGCTGAGTAGTACTCCATTGTATAAAAATACAACTTTTTTTATCCATTCCTCTGTTGATGGACACTTAGGTTGTTTCCAAGATCTGGCTATTACAAATTGTGCTTCCATAAACATGGGTGCACATATATCAATGTGGAATGATGTTTCAGTTCTTCTGGGAATATGCCTAGAAGTGGGAAAGCTGGGTCAAATGGGACTTCCAGTCCCAGCTTTTTGAGGAGTCTCCAGCCTGACCTCCACAGTGGTTGCACCAGTCTACACTCCCACCAACAGTGCAGAAGAGTTCCATTTACCCACAGCCTCTCCAACATTTGCTGTTGGTAGTTTTTTTTTTCTTTTAATCTTGGCCATTCTTTCTGGAATGAGATGGAATCTCAATGTGGTTTTAATTTGCATTTCTCTCATGACTAATGATGATGAACATTTTTTCATGTATTTATTTGCCATTTGTATTTCTTCATCTGAGAACTGTGTATTCATCTTGGATGCCCATTTTTGGATTGGGTCTTTGAATTTTGAGGGTCTTTTTTAATTCTTTATAAGTTCTAGACAGAAGTCATTTGTCTGAGGGACAGTTCACTATGATTTTTCCCCAGTTTGTGGGTTTTCTTTTCATTGTGCTGGAGATTTCTTTCAACATGCAGAAACTCTTTAATAAGACATGATCCCTGTTATTGATTCTGGGAAGTATTTCCCGTGGGGTTTGATTCTAGGTTCTCTACCTACCCCCATGTTTGAAGATTTTTACCAACTTTGTCTTCCCACAGATTTAGTGTTTCTATTTTAATATTTAGATCTTTCAACCATTTAGATTGTAGTTTAGTACATAGTGATAGGCATGGATCTAGTTTTAGTTTTTGGCATATGGGTAACCAATTTTTCCAGTACCATTTATTAAAGAGATTATCATTCTGCCAGCGAACATGGTTGGCCCCTTTATCAAAGATAAGATAGTTAAGAGTGTTTGTGGTTGTGCTTGTATCTTCCAATCTATTCCACTGATATTCAGATCTGTTTTTATTCCAGTACCATGTTGATTTTATTATAGTAGCTTTGTAGTATAACTTCAAGTCAGGGATTGTGATGCCTCTCACCTTGCCTTTGCTGCTTAGAATTGCCTTTGCTATTTTAGGTCTCTTCTGGTTCCAGATTAATTTTAGGAGTGATTTCTCTAGATCTATGAGGTATGTTAGTGGTATTTTCATTGGGATTGCATTGAATATGGACATTTTCACAATATTTATTTTTCCTATCCATGAACAAGGGATGTCTTGCTATTTTCTCAGGTCCTCTTCAATTTCCTTTTTCAGGGTATTATAATTTTGCCTGTATAGCTCTTTTACTTCTTTTGTTAGATTAATTCCTTACAATTTAATTTTTTTGGATGCTAGTGTGAAGGGTGTGGCTTCACTCATTTCTCTCTCAGTGCTTTTGTTGTTAGTGTATAGGAATGTTATTGATTTTGGCATATTGACTTTGTATTCAGCTACATTGCTGAATTTATTTATTATATCTAGGAGTCTTTCAATGGAGTTTTGGGGGTGTTCTATGTAGTGTATCATGTCATCTGCAAATAATGATAATTTAACTTCCTCTTTTCCTATCTTTACTCATTTTATTTCTCTCTCTGTGTAATTGCTCTGGCTAGTATTTCCAGTACTATGTTGAACAGGAGTGGTGATAAGGGATATCCTTGTCTTGTGCCTGATTTTAAGGTAAAAGTTTTCAATTTTTGGCCATTTAATATGATGCTGGCTGTTGATTTGTCATAGATGGCCTTTATCATATTGAGGTAAAGACCATCTATTCCCATTCTCTGTAAGGTTCTTATCATGAATGAGTGTTGGACTTTATCAAAAGCTTTTTCTGCATCTATAGAGATGATCATGTGGTTCTTGCTTTTGGCTCTATTGATATGGTGGATTACATTTATTGTTTTGCATATGTTGAACCATCCCTGCATTCCTGGGATGAATCCCATTTGGTCATAGTGTATAAACTTCTTGATGATTTGCTTCATTCTGTTTGACAATATTTTGTTGAGAATTTTTGCATCTATATTCATTAGGGAGATTGGCCTACAGTTCTCTTTTTTAGTTGGGTCTTGCTCAGGTTTTGTTACTAGAGTAATATTTGCTTCCAGGAATGACTTAGGAAGAATTGCTTCCCTTTCAATTTCATTGAAGAGTTTCAGGTGTGTTGGAATTAAGTCTTCTTTGTATTTATTGCAGACTTCTGCAGTAAATCCCTCAGGGTCTGTGCTCTTCTTTGTTGGTAAGAATTTAATTATAAGAATTTAATTATGTTTTCTGTTTCATTAATAGAAATTGGGTTATTCAGCAGTTCTACATCTTCCTGACCCAGCTTTGATAGTTCATATGTTTCTATGAATCTGTCCATTTCTTCTGTGTTATTGAACCTATGAGAATAGAGGTTTTCAAAATAGGTGTTGAAGATCTTCTGTATTTCCACAAAGTTTGTAATGATATCACCTTTTTCATTCCTTATTGCACGAATTTGAGTTTTTTCTTTCCTTTTTTAAATAAGGTTGGCTAGGGGCTTATCAATTTTATTTATTCTTTCAAATAATCAACTCTTTGATTCATTGATTCTTTCTTTTGTTATCTTAGTCTGTATTGCATTAATTTCTGCTCTGATATTTATACTTTCCTCCCTTCTTTTGCTTTCAGCTTGGCTTGCTCTTCTTTTTCTAGATGTTTGAGGTGTAGTATCAGGTTGTTTATTTGTGTTTGTTCTCTTTTCCTGATGTGGGAACTCACTGCAATAAATTTTCCTCTGAGGATTGCTTTCATTATGTTCCATAATTTCCAGTAAGTTGTATTTGTATTTTCATTTGCTTGTAGATATTGTTTAATTTCTTCTTTAATTTTCTGTGTGACCCACTGATTATTCAAGAGTGTATTATTCAATTTCCATGTGTTTGTGGGGTTTTTGCAGGTTCTTTTATCATTAATTTCTAGTTTCATGGTGCTATGATCTTATGCATGGGATAATTTCAGTTCTTTTGCATTTACTTAAATATGTTCTGTGGGCTAGTATATGATCTATTTTAGAGAATGTCCCATGTACTGCTGAGAAGAATGTATATTCTGATGTTGTTGGATGGAACACTCTGTATACATCTATCAAGTCCATTTCTTCATAAGTGTGATTTAGGTCTGTTATTTCTCGCTGATTTTCTGTCTAGTTGATTTGTCCCTTTGTTTGAATGACATGATAAGTTCTCCTGTTATAATTGTGTTATTGCTTATTTGATTTTTCATTTCTGTTAATACTTGCTTTACATAGCTAGGTGCTCTGGAATTTGGTGCATATATATTTAATATTGTTCTCTCTACCTATTGAAGTTTTCCCCTAACTAGTATGTAGTGACCTTCTTTATCTCTTCAGATCATTCTTGGTTTGAAATACACATTGTCTGCAAACAGAATAGCTACCCTTGCTTTTTTTGGGGTTCCTGTTGCATGAAGTATTGTTTTCCATCCTTTGACTTTCAGTCTGTGTGTTTCCTTTTTGGTTAGATAGGTTTCTTGTAGACAGCATATGGTTGGATGTTGTTTCTTGTTCCATTCTGCCAGTCTGTTTCTTTTGATTGGTGAATTGAGACCATTTACATTAATAGTTATAACTGTTATATATTGGTTTATTGTTGACATATTATCTTTCTGCTGTTGTATCTTTACCTTTCCATTCTGTTTAATTGTCTGCCTTTCTTAGTGTCTTTTCCTATGCTTATCAAGAATGTCTTTCAATATTCTTTGTAGGGTTGGTTTGGTGTTCATGTAGTCCTTCAGTTGTTCTTTGTCATGGAAGTATCCTAATTCTCCATCCATTTTGAAGGACAGTTTTGCAGGGTACATTTGTTTGGGTTGGAAGTGGTTTTCCTTTAGGTTTTGAAATACTTCACTCCATGCTCTTCTTGACTTCATTGTTTGTTTTGAGAAGTTTGCTGTAATTTTGATAGGTTTTCCTTTATAGGTGATCTGTCATTTCTCTCTAACAGGTTGTAGTATTCTGTTCTTATGTTGGCTTTCTGGCATGGTGATTATTATATGTCTGGGTGTAGTTTTATTTTGATTATGGCTATTTGGAGTTCTATATGCTTCACCAATCCATATGTCAATTTTGATTCTCATGTTTGGGAAGTTCTCAGCTATTACTTCTGTAAATAGCCTCTTGATACCATTTGTTCTGTCCCCATCTTTTACATTTATCCCTATTAATCTTATGTTGTTTTTCTTTGCATCATCTTGTAGCTGTTGAATTGTTATTTCCTGATTCCTTGTTATTTTTAAAAGATCTTTCCTTTCCTGTTCACTAGCCACAATTTTATCTTCATGGTCTGAAATTCTTCTTCACTTTTGTTGAAATGGTTTTGGCAAATTTCAATGGAATTTTTTATTTCCTGTGTATCTCTTTGAATCTGCTTCATGCATTCTGTTTGTTTCTTATAGTGTTTATTCAGGGATTCTATCTGTTTGCTTTGTTCCTCTAATTTTTTAACTGTCTTCATTAGATGTGTTCACTATTTCTTTCACTACTTTTATCATTTCTTCTTTTACCTGGGCAATTATTTGTGATTTGACTTTCTCCATAGCTTCCCTGAATAGCTTCTTTATTTCAGTTGACACCATTTCAGTCATTTCAGGTGTATGGCTTCTATTTTCTTCTATGTACATGGCTCCTAGTTTTTCTTGGGATGGGTTGGAGATTTGAGATTGCCTTTTGTTCTTTCCTTTTGTCATTTTCCTGTATTTCCTTGCTTCAAGTGGTGTTCCAAAGCTTCCCCTGGGTGTGTTGGAAATCACCTCCTATGCCCTCAGCTCCTGGGACTGAATGAAGGTCACTGAGCTTGTCCCAGTCTAGCCTGCAGGACCTCCCAAACCTAATCCATTGCTTCAGGGATTTGGGTAAGAACTCAGCCATTGGGAGTGATGGTCTCAAACTTGTCCCAGGCCAGTGCCAGTGGGCCGAAAGTCCCCCTGCATGGCCCTGGCCTCCCAGACTGAAAGAAGACCACTGGGCATGGTACACTGAGGACAGCAAAACCTCTGGAGTCCAGTCCAGTGTCCTAGGGAGTTGGGTGGGAATTCACCCGCTGGGTGCACTGGTCTCAAACTCTCCCCAGGGCCAGTGCTGGAGCACTGGGACTCACCTTGCATGGCCCTGGCTCCCTCATAGGGTCTTAGCTCCCTGGGTTGAAAGACAGAACTGCTTTTCTAACTGTTACCTGGAATTATTTAATTCCTCTAAACCTGTCATAGTGAATGCACATTACTGCACCAAGTGAGAAATTGTAGTCTGAGTGTATGTGAACAAAACACCTTCACCTTGTACTCACTTAAGGAGTAGCAATTATTTACAACATTGAGAAGATGGTAGTTGCATTGTATTGAAGGTTAGCTTCTAAGATGGAACTTAAGAAATAGATTTTTAGGACATATTAGAATGTGTTATTTTGGCTTGTGAACTCTATTTAAAATATAATTTATATAAAAGCTAGATCTCCATTGCATTGTAGTTGACTGGTAAATAACATGTAAGATAAAAATTATCTAATCAAGAAAGTGATACATAATTCATTATATGAATTTTATTTCCCAGCAAGGGAAACTTCCAATCCCTCAAGAGGTGAGAGATATTTCTTGAGATTTAACTGTCACATTATTTTTCAAATGTCTCTGCTTTGAGGACCAGTCAGTGAAGGAGAGTATAAGATACTGACAACATTGTGAATGAAAACTTATGAGGTTACTGCTTCGTCTCTGATCGTGATTGGAGGTAAATGTTTCAAAACAGTAAAAATCTTCATGTATTTTCTGTTTGCTGCTCATTACAGAAATCATTTCTGAATGTCACTAGCAATATTTTTTCCTAACTATTGTATTAGGTGAAGTCATCTTGTGAGATGTGTCTTCAAAGTTAAATAACCTGGAAATAGAAGCCTAAAATAATTACTTTTAAGTGTTTGTAAGACAGATCCAAAGATCACAGTGTTAGAAATTCACTTTGCTCCAGCTTCTTAATTGCTAACAAATGCTATTTAACAGAAAATAAAGTGTTTACAAAAGATTGCAGAATTTATTTGTATTGTTTCAGTAAGACATAGGTAGAAAAATTTAAGTACACGTCCAAGACAGAATAATTTGGAATAATTGGCTAGCTTACCGACAGTCTGTATATTTATTTTGCTGTTGCTGTTGTCTAATTCCATGGTATATTATTATCAAAACTTTTTAGAGTGTTCATTAACAATGAAAGGGAAGCATCCTATTACTTTAATGGTCAATGAATATAAATATATAAAATTAATTCTATATATCTTCTCCCTATTTTCTCCTTTCTGACCAGTATAAAGGCATCACATGTTCTCCACCAGCAAAGTTATACCCCTATCTCAAATGATACCCTGACTGAGTAGCGCCAAACCATCATTTATTTGTCTTGCTTTCATAAAAAAAAATTATTTGAATAAATTCAAGTCTGACAGTATCATCTGGAAGAATATACCCTGTCAACCTCACTTCCTCCCAGAGATTTCACTTTGTGAAAGTCCACTTAGGAGTCCTAGTTCTGTCCATCTCAGCTGGGCTCTGATTAGCTTCATATTTAGCAGGACTATCACTAAGTTCTTTCTCTGACTTATTTCTTGTAAACATTCAGTCAGAAGAGTGAGTAACTATCATTATCAGCTCAAATACATTTTACTCTGAAACTTAGGGTTTGAGCAAAACCACCACATTCCAGTGACCACCTGGCAATGACAGCTAAGATTTATCTCTACTTCACATTCTGTTTTATGCCAAATGTATCTAAAGGCTGTGATTTTCCATAGGAAAATTCATACATAGCCTTGACGCCTACTTCATTCATTCTGACCCCCAGGATAGAATTTAAGAAAACTTCTGTATACCTGAGCATTAGTAATCAATTGCACAGATTCATGTTTAAATGTAAAATCATGCTATTAAACAAAAAAAATATATATAACTAGAAAAGAAGTCTGGCAAATCTCTGATTCAAGAGATTGTAAGAAAACAATTTTTGTGCAAATGTAAAAGCTTACTATATAATAAACCTATGAAGAAAGAATAAATTCAGATTGAAAATAAATAATTTAAGGCCTATTGATTGCCTTTAGAGACAAAATACTGTAGATCTTAGTTTCATACATTACAACAAATAAATCTGATCCAGATAAAAACTTTAAACTGAAATAAAGATGAAAGAACTGTAAGCATACTGAAAAGTAAGCACTTAATAACTGTATCAGTGGAGTAAAATTAAGACATTGACAGAATAATTCATATACAAACATCTTTATAAAAACACTTTCAAAATTATAGAAAAGAACTGTGAAAATATTTTTCTTTATTAAGAAAATCATTAAGTCCCTCCTCTAACAAAAACTGGATAAAAGAGAGTTACCACATTGTGCAAATCCAGGAGGCACCATGCATAAAATAATATGCAAAAAGATGAGGTAATAACATGTAAAATATTAATTCTTAAAATTGTAATGCAAAATTATTTACAAAAGTAGAAGATAATTTTTCATGCATTCTATTGGAATTTTACAAATGTCTAAATTTTATAGCAAATAGATTTTAAAAGTAAAATATGTCTCCTCAGAAATAAAATCTGTAAGGTTATCATTTCTGGAAGCGAAAATTGTACCTGATTTACAATCCACTTGCTATTTCATTCTTATGCATTGATCTGGAAATTTTGCTTTTAAGAAGCTATCATATGAAATTAATCCAGAATTCAGATAAATATTGATACACAAAGATGCTATTTATATGTGCTTCACCTTGGAAACTAAATAGATAAGTAAAAAAGTTACGTTTGATATATGCAAATATTTTTAATTATCATTAAAATTATCACTGATATAACATCAATTAAACTAAGGATGCTAGTCAAAGGATACAAAATTTTAGTTAGGAATAAGTTGAAAATCTGTAATTGTTTTCAACACCATGTAATGATGTATTATATTTTGAAGACTAAGAGATTAGGTTTTAAGTGTTAACACAAAGAATAAGGAACTGAGATAATGTATGTATGAATTAGGTGCCCCAAATATATTTATGTTTCAAAACAATATGTTGAATATGATGAGCATATACACAATATTCGCTATAAAGAAAATATTTTTTTAAAATAGATGTTTAAAAGATTTATACAATGGAGACATTTCCATCTAGTTCACATGCATATTCCATTTAGCATATCTGGCATGTAATATATGCTTAGAAAATTAAAAAGAGAGACAAAAAGATGGGATAAACTTAATAGTAGTTTTTTATAGCCATAGGGATAGAAGTGATATTTATCACTAGTGAATACTTGACTTACAAACTCAGTTCATTCCCAAAGGCTGGTTGTAACTCAAGTTATTAATGGAAGGCTCAGGCTCCTCCACACAGCCTTCAAAAATCTCTCTCTTGTTACAGGCAGCTCTCAATGTCCTTACAGAGACCTTCGCCCAGGATTTCTCAATGAATTCCATGCAGGAAGGGATATTGTAATTTTCCTTCCAGAACTCTTTAGGGGTTACATTTCTATCTGAGACCATCTGACTTCACAAGTGTCTAGCATTTGGGTTGTAACTCAAGACTTTGGTCATAAGTTAAAACTAAAATTCCAGTACTAACCCAAGTTATTAGTATGCCGGGCCAGTTGTAACTTGAGCATCCATTGTGTTTCTTTGGTATAGTACTCTATATATTCTGAAACACATGTATTTCTTGTATTACAAAGGAGGAAGGAATTTTTTAACATGGTAGTACCCAAAAAATAACCATCCACTAAGAAAGGAAACTCAACAACAAATCCATCTTAATGATTTTATTTGAGAAAGAAATGCAGCCTCACATGTATCATTATCATTTTCTGTATTTGCCTAAAATAGGAATCTCTTAGCCAGACTGGGATGGCAGCACAATTGACATTCTTATCCCACTTTTGAGTCTTCTTTTGATTTCCCTGATGCTTCTTGTCCACATTAAGCTAGCAAATCATTGAATTAAAAAGACCATTAGAATTCAGTACAGTCCAAAAAGGAGGAAAGGTGGGTTTTAGAGAATATTTTTGAAAACATGCTTAGTAGCCTGGTAAATTGGTATAACATATGTGAGGAGTAAGTCTCTTAGTATAAGAGTCATAATGCAGTCCTACATAGTAAGATGAAAGAAATGCTCAGCAATACGCTGCATTATGCTTATAAATAAAAATCATTTTTGACAAACTATGTGACTTGTAATTCACTTTTTAAATACCATGAAAAAAATTGGTTCTAACTTAGCAACTACCTAACATGGGGACCAATGCATAAGAGAACTACATAAAATATCTCTAAATTAGGAGTCTCTAATGCTGACTAGCACCTTGGAATATATATATGGCAAATGGAGAATTCAGATATTTTTGCATTCTTTTTTTTCCCAAAGTACTCATATCCTATCATATATTTGGAGACATGCATTTTGACTGATGCTAATATGCAAGAGATGACTGAAATATGGAGTGAATATTTAAATTTTAAAAATTATTATGGTGAAAGATACATGTTTATTAATACTCCTGAGTGTTGTCCTTGTTGCTTTAATTACACTTATTGTTCTTGTCACTTCCTGAAACAATGCTGAACATTCTCTTTCTGAGAGTATCTTTATGGAGTCTGATCCAAGGGAAAGCAGGCTTCTACACACATTAAGGCTTCTACACGCCTTCTTCACTGGATCTGGCACTGTGGGATTTCTGGCTCTCTCTTTCAAAGTTAAAATGGTCATGCAAGGTAAACATTAGGACTTCAAGGCACAACACAATTATAGACGTTCATGAAAGAAACCTTCCAGAGCTGCTTCAGCAAGTGGAAAGAATGATGGGGTAAGTTTATTCAAAGCAAAGGGGAATATTTTTGAGATAGATCAATGGCAACATGTCTTTAATGTTAATAATTAAAAATACTTAATTTTCACAATATTTTTGATCACACCTTGTATATAAATTAAAAAATGTTAACCTGTCTGTAAAGTTATTAACTGCTTCCTATGGGCAGAAATATTTCTAAATATTAGATATACAATGATGAGCAAGACTACCTTCTTCCTTTTCTCAAGAAAGCTATCTTAATAGTTTAATAGAAACCAAAAACACTTAAACATATAGAGAAAAAATGATTTGAGGTAATTATAAGGTAATTATAGCAATGAGAAATATTCTGCAGTACAAAATGTTTAAAGGCAGAGTACTAAAGATGCAACTTCCTTAAACTGGAGCACTGTCTATGAAGAAGTGATATTCCAGATAAATAAAGAGAAGCCAGATTGGTTATGCAGGAAATGCACTTGAAGAAGATTAAACAACAAGTAAAAGGATTCTAAAAGGAAGACAGTTAATATAATTAAGATTTAGAAGCAAGATCACTATGCAAAAAGAGAAAATGAGGCACATTGCCAGGGCAGAGTTCATGGAGATCATCGTGAGAAACATTCCTGGAGAAGCCACTGGATTACATTTAATGTTCTTGTCACTTCCTGAAACAATTCTGGAAGTTCTCTTCTTGAGCATTTCTTTAAGATATCTGATCAAAAATATGGCAAGTCATGTTGGCTTGTGCCATTCAAGGGAAAGCAGGAACAAAATGATCATCTATTAAACAGAACTCTGTGATCTTTGAGTTGAAAATATATTGTAGTATAACTTAAATGTTGGAATAGGGCCTGCCAAGCAGGCTGTTTCTGTGTAGAATTTAAGAAATTAGATGTTTTGAAGGATGAAGGATGAAGGATGAAGCAATGGGAGAGAAGGGATTTCATTTATAAATAACATGGACCAAATATCTTTAGGAAATATCTGACAGGCAGGATTCAAGACTACATACTGGATACTATGGACTAAATTACATCCTCCTCAGACTTATATTTTGAAGCCCTAATTCCTATTTTTTTGAGAAGTAATTTTTATTAAAACTATTAACAGAATTATTGTTACTGGATTAAAATACATGGCAGGTGGAGCTGGGAAGGTGGTGGATCAATAAGCAGCAAAGTAAAAAAATCCTCTCTGAGAGAAGTAGCTCAGATGCTAGAATATCACACTCTGGAGAACACCAGAGGAAGGATATGTATCCTCTTGACCCAGGAAGAAATTAAAGTGAAAGAAAGAAAGAAAGAAAGAAGAAAGAAAAAAGAAAGAAAGAAAAAAGAAAGAAAGAAAGAAAGAAAGAGAAAGAAGAAAGAAAGAAAGAAAGAAAGAAAGAAGAAAGAAAGAAAAAAGAAAGAAAGAAAGGAAGGAAGGAAGAGAAGAGAAGAGAAGAGAAAAGAAAAGAAAAGAAAAGAAAAGAAAAAAAAAAGAAAAGAAAAGAAAAAAAAAACTTGGACAGAAGGAGGTAGCCAGATGCACTGTCACTGGAGGCGGTCACACTGTCTGCAAAATGCCACTGGAATCCAAAGACGCATGGTCACAGTGAAGTTGGGGTTTGGCAAGCCTGAAGGCCTCAGAGGGAGGACATGGTCATGGAAGGGATCAGCAGGCTGGAGAACCGCACTGGCTTGCAGTAACTGAGGGGGAATCAGTCCTCCCACTGGAGTGGGTGATTGGCTGGGCACCATTTTGGAGTTGGGCAGGATAAGCCTGGAACCAGAACTGCAGCTGGATTCATTCAGCCACTCCTAGCACAGAGCAGATCATTGAGAATCGCTTGGACTGAGTCTCCCTGCTGTGTGCGATCCAGTAGCCAAGGCCGAGTTTTCTCAAAAGCTATCCCTAACTGGCCCTGACGGTGTGGCACACACTAACATGGTGAATTCCCAGTGGTTAACCAGATCAAATGGCAGGGGCCAGCCTTCCCACCCCTGCTTGTACTCCAGGAGCCACCAGCAGATTGGGGAGGGCAACAATCCCTAGCTAGCTTGCTTCAGAGTAATTATAACCCATACAGGAAGTGTCAGGATCCCACTATCCACTTGTATGGAAGAAACCAGAAACATGACAAGAGAAAGAAACAAAAAGCAGTCTCCAGCCTCCACCCCAAACAGTACTGGCCCAGGACAGGTAAACACAGGAGAGATTGGGGGTTGCACACCTGCGGTGTCTGAAAAAGCAGTATCTTACATAAAGAAATATATTTGTGAAATTATAAAAGAACTTAAAATAGAAATGTTAATACAAGTAAAGGAAGATATAATACAAATAATAAAAGAAATGCTAAGTACTTCTCAAGGAGACACAGATGGAAGAATAGTGGAGCATAGAAAAGGAGGGAGACCTTTGATGAAGAACACAAAAAAAATTTAGAATACATGAAACAGATTCAAAGAGATTACCAGGAAATTAAAAACTCCATTGCATGCTGGCAAAACTGCTTGAAAGAAACTAAAGATAGACCACCAAACCTTGAAGACAGATTTGCAAGTTTTGTGAAAGGAAAGATCTCTTAAAAATAACAAGGAACCGGGGCTGGGGCTGGGGATTTAGCTCAGCGGCATAAGCGCCTGCCTTGCAAGCAGGCAGTCGTGAGTTCGATCCCTAGTACCAATAAAAAAAAAAAAAAAAAAAAAAAAAAAAAAAAAAAAAAAAAAAAAAAAAAAAAAAAAAAAAAAAAAAAAAAAAAAAAAAAAAAAAAAAAAAAAAAAAAAAAAAAAAAAAAAAAAAAAAAAAAAAAA
>PVJX010027735.1:0-11072 GCA_004027295.1 Dolichotis patagonum | reverse complement strand
GAGTGAAGAAGCAGGGGTTAACACAAATGAAATACAAAGGCTATTTACAAAAATAATTAAAGAAAACATCCCAAGCATAGGAAAAGGAAATGCTATTCAGATATTTGAGGCACATGGAACTCCAGCCAGCTATAACCAAAATTGATGTACACCCAGACATATAATAACCAAGATCCCAGAAATTCAACATAAGAACAGAATATAAAAGCTGTCAGAGAAAAGAAACAGATCACCTATTAAGAAAAACCCTTCAGAATCACAACAGACTTCTCAACACAAACAAACACATCAAGAAGAAGTTGGAATGAAGTATTCCAAGCCCTGAAAGAAACTAACCTCCAACCCAGATTGATGTACCCTGCAAAACTGTCTCTAGAAATTAATGGAGAAACAAGATGCTTCCATGACAAAGAAGAACTGGGGAAGTTCATGACCACCAATACAACCCTACAAAAAACACTGAAGGACATTTTGAGAGACAGAAAAAAGACCATGGTTTCAGGAACAGAGGCAGAGAAGACTCACTGAATGGGACAGACAGTGGAATGAAAGGGAAAAGTAGACAACCAATGACAGAAAAATAGCACAGTAGAGATGAGGCAGAGAAGGTTGGCCATAATCACTAACATAGATGGCCTTGATACACTAATAAAAAGAAACACAGACAAAGTGGATCAGGAGATAGGGTCCATCAAGATGCTCTATATACGAAATATAATTAACCTGAAAGAGGGTTTATGGACTGAAAATCAAAGATGATAAAATAATGCTCTATATGACAAAGAACCAGAAAAAAGTGGGGGTAGCTCGCCCATCAGCTGCAGATTGCTTGGAAAGATGTAACACTTTTATACAATGGAGAACTGCTCAGCTATAAGAAAGGAAAACCTTGAGGCTCTTGTAGGTAAATGGATACAACTTTAGATCATACTCAGGGGTAAAAAGGTTAAGAACCACCTAGGAAAACAGCAGGTTGCCTCCTAATCTAAAAACTAAAGGTGTTAGTGGTATACAAAATGCACAATGCACTCTGTGAAAGTGAAAGGGGAGAAATTGTCTAAAAAGGGAAGGCAGAAGACATTGCTAATCTTGTATCATGATTTGAGACCCATATCGCTTTTATTGCTCTGTTTGTTTATATTCTGCTCCAATTTTTCTACTTGTACTAAATTTGATGGCATGGACAGCTATTCCAAAGATAGTGGGATATACTATGGTAACCCTTTTTGATTGCCTATTAACTTAATTTTAAGCCCTGTATTGCTTTCACTGTCTTGTCTTGACTGATTTTATTTGAATCTGTTTTGTTTGATCACTATCTTGTCTTGACTGATTTTATTCAACTATGTTATGTTTTATAGTATCAAGTCTGAGGGTGTGGGCAACTAATTTGAAGACAACAAGTTTCACTATGAAAAAAAAACATGGCAGATGTGTATAACTTCCTTAATCATAGCCTATTGGTTTATAAAGAAATTCTTTTAAAGGAAATGGTATTATAAACGAGTACTAGTCACTTTTCCCATTCTGGTATATACTACCTGACACTTGCAACCTAAAAATGGAGGGGTTAAATTTGCCATACATCTTCAGTGGATTCAGTTTACAGTCTTATGATTACAAAAGACAATGTTCTGACAGAAGTGTGTGGCAAAACAAAGATATTCAATTCATGGTGGTTGGGAAACAAAGCAGGGGAACAGTACCATAATGGAAGGGGCCATGATTGTACATAATACCCAAAGTCACACCTCCATGATGCATTTAGACATACATAGAGTGTGCTTTGCTAATTCTGTTGGCATTTACTAAGCCAATCACATCGACACAATTAAGGTTGACCATCACATTCCTCCCATTGTCAAATAGACACTCAAATATGTCTGTCTAAATTAATGATTAGAGCAAGGCGTGGAGACATATGCCTGTAATCCCAGGCCTCAGAAGCTGAGGCAGAAGGATCACTGCTAAATTGAGGGCATCCTGGGCTACATAGTAAGTATGTAGCTACTACTCACAGTAGTTGATGAAACCCTTTCTCAAAAAAACAACATTTAGTCTCTAAATAAAGACAATAAGAAGTTCATAATTCCACCTAACATAATAAAAACATCCTGCATACACAATACAATATAATAATTCCTTCCAGTAATCTCAGCAATCCAAGCATTGCTAATGTGTCCAAGTCAACGTGTGATCTGTGTGTGAAGGCACTCTAAGTTACGAACTTCAGAAAGGCAGGTATGTTGCTTTCTTGCACAGTGCCCTAAGTTCCAACATGGCTGGGTCTCAGGAGATGCTAACTGATTCTCTTCCTGGCTTTCCCATTGCTTGAAGCCCTAATTCTTAACGTGATGGCATTTCGAGATGGGTCTGCGGGGAAGCAATGTGGTTTAGATACTGTCTTGTGCCTGAAACTTTCATGATCAGGTTGGTGCCTTTTAAAGATAAACCAGAAAGCAGTCTATCTATCTCTCTGTCTCTGTCTCTCTATCATGTGAGGACACAGCAAGAACATGTCATTTTAGGGCAGGAAGAGAACATCACCAGAACCTGATCATGCTGACACACTCATGTTGGACATTGGCATCTGGAACTGTGAGAGAATAAATCTCTGTTGTTTAAGACATATGACCCATGAGGTTTGTTAGTGGCAGCCTGAGTTAACTAAGACATGACTTTTTAACCTGAATAACCGGAGGTTAACTTTTGCAAAGTTACAGAAAACTTGGAAAAGAGTAGACACAATGTAAGGTAGGAAAAGCATTGCTTAATATAGGATTCCAACTAACTTCAAAGTGGAGTTGTTAAATACAGAGTTGAATTATTTGGAGGGATATTTTTTTGTTCTGTTTTAATTTAGTCTGGGTTTTAAGAGGAAGTTGAAGATAAAGATTTCATGGTCATCAGCATAAAGTTGACATTTCAAACCTGCAAAAAAGTTATACCAATTGAGACTGTATAGAATGGATGGAAGTCTCAGTGATTGTTGTTAGAGAAATTGTCTATGATGGACCCAGAATATTTGAGTGGAGAAGAATTCAAATAGTAATGTTTTAAGATCATTAATACTAGCAATGCTGTGTGTTGATAGCAATATACCACAGACTGAAAGAAACATCTGATGCAAGAAAAAAATTGAGCATTTGAAAAGTGGACGCTGCGAAAGTGGGAAGAGGTGTGATTTTGAGAGCAGAGATGACAAGGACATAGTTGAGAATACCTGGATAGAAAGCAAGCCAGATTGGCAAGTTTGATAGACAAAATATAAGGTTGTCTTCATACAATTACATATTTTCCCCTCTATCAATGGAGTGGTAACTTTATTATCTGAAACTAGTGGAATCATGAGTAGCATCAATGGATTGCAGACTCTGATTAGATCTGAGACCTGAGTGGGAAAATTATAATGGGTAAGATGGAAAAATAGGAAGTATTGATTTGAGAGTGGAACACTTGAGCTCGTAATGGCAGAGCTGGTGCTGTTAGCAGGGATGAGAGTTTCTTGATGATTGATGCGATGTGGACAAGTAGATGAGCTGAGGATGTCGAAAGCTGAGAGATGAAGGAGCTAGATGGATTCTCTGTTTGAATGTTATGTCTTCAATATTTAATGCTGGCGTAGACATGATGAAGACAGCAAATGAGGTGCAGTAATTGATAAATGACTGAGAGGCTAGTAGATCATATACAAAAAAAGAAAAGAAAAGAAGAAGCCTAGTGGTATGAGTTCTTAAAGGAGCAGAATTAGAGATAGCAGGAAAAACAAATGGATTGAAAGCAGTAAAGGATGTCACTTCCTATAGATCCTCATGCATGTGGGCTATACTTTCAAAGACAAACCTCATGCACATAGATTTTCCAGAACCATCCAAGAAAGGGGCCTTATAGGAGATATAACTTGGGAGGCTGGAGAGTCAGAGGGAAAGAGATGTATAGCAGTTCTGTAAAACAATGATGAGGACAATTTTGAATCATGAAATACAAAACTGTAGTCAATGTGGTTGCATGATTTTCCCCAAGAATTCGTAAGAGTTTAGGAGAGGATATAGAATAAAATATTTTAAAATGTAGCTTAGTCACCTTTGACTGACACTATTACCTGAATGCTAGCTAAGAAGAAATAACCAGAGAAAGTAGATAAAATCAAAGAAGTGATAAAATACACACAAATAATCACACGTACTGATTTATAAAATGATGAAGTAGGAATAATACCACACCACACCCTATTAATCTTAGTAATGATGCTAAGACTGACGTTATCATTGTGCCTTTCACTAGGCATATAATCCTCCATAAGCCTCCTAGTTAGCAAATTGGAAAAATAATAGCTTACAAAATGCCTATGATGGTAAAAAACAGTGATGACTTTGTGAATTTATGACTAGGGGAGAGGAAATTAATGGACAGTTCAAAAACACTGACTGTACATTAAATCTAAATATAGTAACTTCTTAAATTGCTATGTTATTGTTTTAGAAGTTGTTTTCTTATGAAAAAATTAGAATTTTGATACCTAGGCTTCAGTATTTTTGTAAGATTAAAGACAGTGCAGTGATAGCATCTAATTAAACACCTATCATGGAACAAGTCCAAAATAAGTAATGGCTATAGATGGTACTTTGTTATTTTCTGATAACATGAATACTAAAGCTGAAATCTCTATTTTTATTCAGTAGCACTCAGGCATTGTTGTATCTTAATGATATAATCAGGTTGGATTCTACTTTTTAAAATAAATTTTATAAAGTGCTAAATCTCAGTTCTATCTATGCATTATTCTTAAACATTTGAACTGGAATAGAAAAACTTATGTGTATACTACTGATTTTATTTCCACTCTTAAATATCAAGAAGCTGTTTTTAAAATATATATCGATATTCACAAAGCTGTACAAGCTTTATCTCAATGAACCATGAATCCACAGATCAAAGAGATAAGAAAGTATCATACATAGACCAATAGAGCAAGGGCATGGCTTAAGAATGCAGCTCAGTGGTACCAAGTGGGAGGGAGGCCTTGTGTTTAATCCCTAGTACTGGGGGGAATAAAACAGGAATTTGGTGAGCATACAGAAGACTCACTTGATTCTAAAAGCAATCAAGGAGGAATTGGTTCCACTGTGGCAACTGTACACAGGAGAAATTAAACACTGAACTTCCAAAATGAAGCAGAAAGAAAAGTACCAGGAGTATAAGAACCTAAACAGAAAATATTAGCACAAACTTCTGTTCAACGAACTAGCAGGAACTAGCAGCATAACTATTTAACTATCACATATATGTATTACCTTTTTCTTTCTTTTCTTTCTCCTTTCCCCCATCACAGTTTCTCTTTTCTTTTGAACAGTTTTTTTTTCCAATTCCATAATACCTGTAAGCATTTTTCCCCAAGAGTTTTGAGGGACACTTGGTATTTTAAAAGGATTGGACACACACAAAGTACCAAGGCAAGTCTGAAAGTGCCTTTATTATTAATTGCTGATGCAGGCTTTTGCAGATAACAAAATTAAGTTTGAGAAGGCAAATCAATTTGTTATTATCAATGGATTATGGGTTTTGAGGAATAATTTATAATTTATATGAAAGGGCACTTTAATGAATGTAATTTGTATGTCAATGAATACACAGACAGGCATTAATCAAGTGTGAAGCCAGAAATACAACTTTTTTTTACAGGAGAAATAAAACTGCTCATTATTAATCTCTCTAAGGAATGACCAGAAATCGATATTATACTTGATAGTCAGAGGGGAAACTATTAACCAAATATAGCGTGATCCAGTTATCTATTGCTACATGACAAATACATTGTTAAATGTGGAGGCCTAAAACAATAACCATCCTATTATAAACCAGTATTCATGGAGAGCATGGGGGAAATGATGATGTCTAATGGCCTGAGATCAGAGTACATGAAAGCTAACAATGACAAATGGCAGAGGCAAAACCCATCTGAACACATCTTGCAAAGCCAGAGGCTGATCATCAGCTTCCGTGAGAGTTGTCAGGTGACTACTCATACTTGTGGACCTCTGCTTCCATGTAGCTCGCTGCCAAGGGTGAATCTCCGCTGTTGCTTCAGGCTGAAGCTGACTCACATTTAGTGAAATTGCTTCAAGGGGCGGAGAGGCGATAACCTCATCTTCACAAGGAAGAATGACATAACATTATAATAAGCATGCGTAGCCACATTGGAAACTATATTCTGTTTAATATGGAGATGAATACTATCAATTTTGCTAAGCATCTGTTTATGGACTCTTTTACAAAGAGATATCAGTTGAATGTCTGACTTCTATATACTTCAGCATTTATATAATCTACTGTATTACAATTTCATTCTCTTATTCACTGACAGCTAAGGCTAAATCTTAAAATGAGAATTATTATATAAGGATTTGGGAAATGATCTCTGGGTGGGAAAAAGATGACCTCCCCTACTTCTGTTACTAGTTATTTGCTTGGAATTATTGTGATGTGTATAATATCTCTGTATAGGTTTTCATGTGTTAAATATTTTTGTAAGATGAGCAATGTCTTGATATAGATTTTTCACAGTGAAAATTTTATGTGATATATTTTAGGGGACATTTGAATTTCAATTAGATTTTGAAAGCCGGAGAATTTTTAAGTATACTGAGATGACAAAGATTTCTTAATAGTTTGTGAAACTTTAGACAGAATCAAAAGAGACAATAATTTAAGGACACATTAGTTTTCTAATCATGAAATTTTTAATTAAAATAAACCTGAGTTTTATAACAGCATTAGGGAGCCCACCTGCCCTGTCAAAGAGGAAAAATAACTGTCCTAATAAAGTTGAACAGTTAACGTAAGAAGAAAATGACATCTTAGCACTAAAGGCAAGATTAGAACACAGGTTTTATGATTCCTAGTTCAAGTCAACCAGAGCTTCAGAGTTTTTACAATATTTATGCTGTTTATAGTCACCTACACTTAGACCAGGGGTATAGCTCAGTGGCACAGGCAGCTGCCTGCAAATTGCAAAGTCTTGAGTTCAATTCCCAAAGAATCCTTCCAAAAAAAGAAAGCAGAATCACTATTTAAAAAAAGAGGTTTCTGGCTATACCGTAGCCTCTCCATGTGAGTCAGCACCTCTCACAGACTGCAGGGAGAGAGAACAAAGGTACTCCAGAAAACAAACCTGGTCTGGAAACCAGCGCCATGCCCAGGCCACCACCAGACTGGAAAGGCCAGACCCCAGTCCCTTCTGGCATGTGAGCTGGCAATACAACAATTACCATCCATATGCTCCCTCCTTAAGTGACCGGCTTATCAAGAGAGACACAGGCTGTGATGGTAGCTATTGAGGTGAAATACAATTGGATACCTATGGTGCTCTGGTGTTTCACTAACACTGCAGGTCTGGAGCCAGTGGTCTGATCTAGGTTCAGAGGGTAGTGGTACACAGTGTGGCCACTCCTTCTGAGGGTTGTAGGCATTGTTGATTCCCTATATGGTCTTGTGTTGAGGTCCTGTACTGCTTCTATTGTTTTGTTGGGTTGGGTTTTATGCCGTTTTGTTTTGTTTGATTATGTTAAATCCGATGGCAGGAGCAGCTATTTCAAAGACAGCAAGATATATTATGGTAACAATTTTGGATTTACTATTGGCTTGTTTTGAATTTTATTGCATTCATTGTTTTGTTTTTATTGTTTCTATTCTATTGTTTTGCTTGATTTTTACTGTCCAAAGTTATCTGGAGCTATTTTGAAGACATCAAAAGGCATTATGATAACTATTGTTGATTTTGTAATATTTTGAAGTCCTTTATCTCTT
This sequence comes from Dolichotis patagonum, assembly GCA_004027295.1. NCBI lineage: Eukaryota > Metazoa > Chordata > Mammalia > Rodentia > Caviidae > Dolichotis > Dolichotis patagonum. Next base: position 3,266 of record PVJX010027735.1, on the reverse strand, counting down.
ACACTGGTTTGTTTTAATTGGTTTTATTCTGTTTTACCCTTTTTTAAATAAAAAAGAGGTTTGTAATCATCTGAACCTGAAGATTCAGCTGAACTTGTAGAAATATTTAGTTGCTTTCTTCTATACAAATGTATTCATAGTTTTTTCCAGGTGTCAATAAAATAATATTGCTTATGTGACTAATGTATTACATATTAAAAATAAAATAGATTTGTATAACCAGGTTTTTGATAATGAATAGCACAACAATGCAGTTCTGATTTCTCCCTAAACCAAGTCAGGCTTTTAAATTCATAAAACATCACTGAGTTCCATGTTAATAGAAACCAGGAGCATTTGAGTTTTATTTCTTGAAGTCAATGGAATAAGTCCATTACATAAATATTTCTTTGCAGTATTTTAACAATTTTGTAACTGAAAATCAGGCCTATAGGCTTGTTAAAACTGTTTAATGAGTAACTATTCAACACAGTTCAATGCAAGATGACTAAATGTTCTACTCTTAATGCATAATAGTCATAACATGGTTTTTCACATTGGAAAACATTTTTAATTTGCAAGCATAAATTTAGCACTGACAGATAAAAACAATTTAGACGACCGTAAGAGCCTCTAAGAAATGACATATCTTTCTTGACAGGTAAAACAGAGAAAGTGATAACCAAATGATTTTCCAAGTCTGTTTGTCATGGAAATTTACTTTCCTTAGAAGAATAATTTTACCAATCAGTTATTGTCCTTTACACTGGGAGAGGAAAAATATACCACATATTGTCAAGAGAAAATATCTTCTGAAGCCATAAATGAAAAACAGTGGGAAAATATCCTATGTTTAGCATGAACTTTTTCTCAAAATCTTATAAATTTATTACATCTGGTGATTTGAGGAAAGAATAATATTTTAATAACATCATTAAAACTTAAATTTGCTACTGTGTAAGTTGAATAATGTGTCAAATTAAAGTCTTACAGATAGTAGATCTTGTGAGCATAGTAGAGAGTTAAGTAAATAGAAGTCTCTAGAGCCATTTAGATCCTTATTTGAAATAAAACTGTGTTCCTGAGATTTTAAACACTTTAGGTCTTTGGTTGATCTGTGTCAGGACCAGATGATACCTCAAAAGGTATTTATTGCAAAATTCTTTAAGGAAATCTTATAAGTATCTACAAACAGATGCAGTAAGTTTTGTTTATCAATATAACCATTAAATGTACTAAATTTGTTCAATTAAATTATGGGAAAAAGCAAATGCTGATTACTTTGATTGTGGATATAAATGATGAATCAAGACAAAAACAGTATGAATTTTTTGGAGGGACTGGTTTTGCTATGCAGTTCAGGTGACTCTGAACTCACTATGCAGCTGTGGCTGACCTCAACATCATGCCTATCCTACTGCCTCAGTCTCCCAAGAGCTAGGATTACAGACATGCACCAGCACACCCAGCAGCTATGACTATTTTAAACGTAGAAATAAATGTATTTTGACAATAAGGGAGGAATGGGATTGAAAGAATATAATTTATGTAGAATGTTTTTCAAAACATTAAAAAAATGTCTAAAAAACCTGAAAGAAACAGAACCTTTCTGGCAAATCAAAAAGATTACTCTGCACTAGGCAAGAAGAACAAAATTCATTCTTTGGGAAATTTTAAAAGATACAGACATCCTGTTGGAAATAGGACGAGAAGTAAAACTTTACAAAGGCAAAGTTAGAAATGTTTGCAAAGAGAAGTGAGTCATGGGTAAACTCTATGGAGGGATATCTCTGTCTATCTATATCTATCATCTATCTATCTATCTATCTATCTATCTAAAAGGTCAATTCAGAGCATTGATTATAAAAGAATGAAAAAGAACAAAGTCTGAAATAACAATATTTTGGTTAGCAACCGTATTTGTGACTACATGTGGGAGTTTCTTCCCATGAACATAGGCAATTCAGAGAAAATCATGCATATTTGATTTAAAAGAAAAGATGAACATGAAATTTAAAAATAACTAAAATTGTGTAGAATATATTCAGGAATTTAAGATATTTAATTCAAGTAGAAGTAACTTGGAATTCACATTTTTTGTCCTTAAAATACAGCGCTTCATTTGCTGAAGGAACATGTAAGGACAATTTATGACTTTTGACTTAGGATGTCTTTGTGACTTTATATTTATACTGTTAAATGAGTCTTCTATCATATAAAGGGACTAGCAACTCATTGACTAAATTGATTGTAATGAATAATCTCTTATTTTCATATAAAAATGATTCAGAACATGAAATATCACCCAGCCATATGATTATAATTACTCTATTGCTGATTGATGCTATTGTGAAAATAGTCTAGATTTTAGTTTTGTGTGTAAGGACTTTGTGGCAGTAATTGAACTATTTCTTCTGTGGCTAAAACTACCTAGGTTGTTTGACAAAATTCCATCTTAGATTTTATACAATCTAGTACATGGGTTTATATTTTATGTGTGTAAATGAAAATGTACAGTTTTTTTAGTTTTATATTTATGGGAAGAAAAATGTCTTCCTCTCCTTGTGTCTGATGCAGCAGCACTGTTGAATGTGTTACCAGCACCCACGAGAATGAAGGAAAGCTAATCTGACTGCTCCTGGTAGGTGCAATCTTTTTTTTTTTTTTTTTTTTACTCTTACACAATATTTATTTATTTATTTATTTATTTATTTTATTTAAAAGAGAATAAAACAAAAGGGGGCAGTACAGAGCAGATCAGAAGAGGACAACATAGGCAACACAGTACTTTACATTAAGTCAACTGGACATCAACAGTATCTAACACCATATCTCTTACTCTGCTATAGTAGAGCATAGTTTCAATTACCATAATATCAAACATAACACAATAGTGTAAAGCCATGCATATAGTGAAAGAATACCAGGGCTTTCTGAACCGAATAACAGAAAATGATCAATGGGTATTATAATATCTCATTTTTGATAAAAAAGAAAAAAACTTGTTTGAACTATCACACATATTCAAATTCCAATAAGACACAATGTGGTAGATAGAACCAATGGTAATAGAACAAAAAAAGCATGATAGGACTTCTAAGAAGGATAATATTAAATCAGCAATAGCTGTCATAATGTTTTCTTCAAAACAGCTGTTCATATCATCACGTATGATGTAGTCAAACAAAACAGGATAACACCATTCCAACTGATGATTTAAAACTTTGAAAGACTTCGAAGCTATGAGATGGGGCCTCATGCTTACCATAAAGTCTTATATACTCTTA
>PVJX010027734.1:0-24585 GCA_004027295.1 Dolichotis patagonum | reverse complement strand
TTCATACAGTTTATCAAGAAATGATGCTATGCTTTTTCTCCACAGTATCTAACACTGGTAAGACTTTGCAAAATTTGTCAAATTAAATAAATTTGGTGTATTATGAAGTAGTCATAGACCCTGAGTATATCACCATTCCTAATAATCAAATATGAAAAGATGTGGTCCTAAATTACATTCACTCCTTTTTTTTTTTTTTTGAGACAAGAAAGAATTTCTGCTAAGGATAATTTTAATGGATAGGCTGTATCTGTACTGGGTATTTAACCAGAGTCTAAGTCTCAGTAAACTGTAGAATAAAATTGAGGAATAAAAAATAACAGATTTCTAGGATTAAAAATGCAGTCAGTTTGTTTTTCTACTTTGGAAATAGTAAAGCTAAATGTGTAATTTCACATTCATTTTTCCCAAGAAAACAGTTTGAATCAAGAAATCTGCTTAGAAATGAACCACATTGTTTGAATTCTTAGTGTTGTTGAACATTTCTCATATATTTATTTGTCTTTCGTACTTCTTCTGAGATGTGTCTGTTCATCTCAGATGCTCATTTTTGTATCAGGTCTTTGAATTCAGAAGATCTGATTTTTTTTCAGTTCTTCATATACTCTAGATATTAGTCCTTTGTTAAAGGAACAGGTGGAAATTCCACACACTCCCATTCTGTGAGTTTCCTTTTTACTTTGTTGGTGGTTCTTTTGCTTTTTAAAAGCTTTTTAATAAGATGAGATCTCAGTTGTTGATTCTTTGTGATAATTTCAGCGTGATTGTAGTTTTGTTTATAAGTCTTCGCCTATACCTATGTCTTCCAGAATTGTACCTATTTTATCTACTGGCTGACTTAATGATTATGTGTAAATATTTAGATATTTGACTTTAGTTTTGACTTTAGTTTAGTACATGGTAATACACACGAGTCTAGTTTTAGTCTTTGGCATGTGAAAAACTAGTTTTTCCAGCACCACTTATTAAAGAGGCTATCTTTCTTCCAGTGAACATGTTTGGCCTCTTTGTCAAAGATAAGGTGGCCAAGCGTGTTTGGAGTTGTTGCTGCATCTCCTAATCTGTTCCACTGATCTTCAGGTATATTTTTGTTTGTTTGTTTGTTTGTTTACCCAGTACCATTGTTGTTTTTATCATCATTGCTCTGTAGTTTATTTCAAGTCAAGGATGGTAATGTCCCCTATCTTGCCTTTGTTGTCCAGAGTTCCTTTTGCTTTTGCTATTCTAACTCCCTTTCGGTGCCAAATGAATTTTAAGAATGTTTTCTAGTTTTATGAGGTATGTTGATGGTATTTTGATTTGATTACATTAAATCTGGATGGCAATTTTAGTATTATGAGCATTTTCACTGTTAGTTATTCCTACCCAAGAGCAAGCGGTATTTTCCATTTTCTAATGTCCTCTTTGATCTTCTATTTCAGAATATTGTAGTTTTCTATGTAGAGATCTTTTACTTTCTTTGTTAGAATAATTCTTAAGTATTTTATTTTTTATGGTATTTTGAAGGGTGATATTTCCCTAATTTCTGCTGAGATTCCATCTCACTCCAGAAAGAATGGCCATTATCAAGAAAATAACAAATAAAAAATACTGTCAGTGCTGTGGGGAAAAGGAATACTTCTACACTGCCAGTGGGAGTGTAGGCTGGTGCAACCACTATGGAAATCAGCATGGGTATGTCTCAAAAAAAAAACTAGGATTAGAGGTTCCATCTGACCCAGCTACTCCCCTCCAGGATATCTTCTTGAAGAAATTAAAAACATTCCACTACAGCAATATATGTACACTCATGTTTATAATAGCACACTTTATAATAGAAAAATCTTGGAAGCGTCCTAAATGCCCATCAAATGATGAATGTATAAAAAAGATGTGCTTTTTACACAATAGAGTATTACTCAGCCATAAAGAAGGATAAAATTAAGACACTTATAGTTAAATGGATGAACTTTGAGACCATAATAATAAGTGAAACAAATCAGAAACACATATAAATATTCCATTATCTCTCTGATGTGAGAAACTGGAAATGTAAATGAGAATTAAAATATATAATAGTATATGAAATAGGAAGAAACCGTTCAAAAGGAAATGGGAAATAAGATAGGAGGATGATGAAAAGAAGGGAAGGAAAGAGAAAACAAGAAAAGGATAAAATTTAAACCAAGCTTTGTGAAAGAAGAGGGTTACGGGGTTTAAGGTGAAGAGATAAAAATGGAGAGAAAAAAGAGAAAGCAAGATATATTATGCACAGGTACAAATTCCCTGTAATGAATGTGATCATTATGTACCTAAATTGTGTCAATATACTTTTGTTTTGTTTTTTTTGTTTTGTTTTGTTTTTGGTGCTGGGGATCGAACTCACGACCTCGCTTTTGTCAAGCAAGCACTTAGGCTGCTGAGCTAAACCCCCAGCCCCTGTGCCAATAAACTTAAAGTAAATCAAAGTGAACCACAGTTGCAAACCTCAGCCATTAAAGCATCAGCACATTGTTAATTCAAAGGTTCCTTGATCCAACATAAACTTGCATCTGCAAAAGAGTAACAGATATTTCCTACATAAAGTGACAGCATTTTAGCCAGGGTTCCATGAACCTGTGGTAAAGGTCACTGAGTACAAGTACCAAATAGACACAGAATCCACAAGACTAGCAGAAGCTCAATGTGTTGTAGTTTAACCAAGTTGGCAAACTTACCTATGGACTTGGTTTGCTAGCTTGTTTATTGACTGGCTCATTCACTATGTATCCTATCTATAAAAGTAGCATACCAAAATCAGGCAGAATAATGAAAGGTAGTGTGAAATACACTTTCCATCTTCACTGATATGTATACTACCTAGTTTGTAAGTGATAGTAATCTTCCATTACTATACTGCCATTACTCAGAGTAATCTTCCATACTTTCAAATCTTCTCTGATGAATTGGATCATTAGTATGACAAGTAGCTTATAATATCGGTTATGCTCAAATGCAAATCTTAATATCATCACATTTTTATTACGTTTTAATATAGTCAGTGCAATTAACATGTTTGTCTCCTATGCTAAAATGTTTTTTAAATCATGTGCAATCATATTCATTTTTGCAAGTAAAAGCAGTTAAAAGCAGTCAATCTTATGTCTCATGTTATGTCAGATTACCACTAAAGTTGTATACATACATTAAGACAAACAAATTACTTACTAAAATACTTAAAATTGCTTTTCTTGATTTGCAAATGGGTGCTAACTGCAAGCCCTAATATTTCTATGAGGACTCTTACCATATTTTGCAATTTGACCAAATTACTTCAGAGACTAGAAGTAATTCATTAAGGCTTAGTTTTTCACTGATTATACTTAATTTAGATAAGAATTCTGCATTGATTATCAAATGTTATTCAAACAGGTATTTACATGAGGCAACTCGCTGGTTTGATAGCAGTTTGGGAATTAAAATACCAGTAAGAATAAATTTCCATATTTAAGCTATATATTTGACAATTTTATTGGAAAAATCATGTATAAGTAAATATATTCACAGGATTTCCACATTTAGCTGTGAATTTTAGAAATTTGCCTTAGTTTTAGACATGGTGGTGTGGTATTGAGCTACCAGTCTTCACTGAGACCTCTGAGGCTGACCCAGGAGCATTTTATATGTCACTATTAACCTACCATATCATGACCGTGCTAGATCATGTACGTAGAAGGAAGCCCACACTGTCAGTTGTTGGCAACATTGCATGCCATAAATCTTCAACTTCAGAGGCTCTAACATGCATTATATAGTGTCTCTTTTAAAAACTACTACCCTTGCCTCCTATAAAGCAGACCTGCTTGTGAAACCTAAATGCTGAAGCAACAAAAGCCTTCCTGCCAAACACTGGGGAGCTAAGGACAAAGTAACTGACTTTCCCAGCAGTGCAATGGGCCTTAGGTAAGTCCCATTTTGATAAAGACATAGCAACTTCCTTCTTATAAACACATTTTAGCACATAAATAAAGACATAGAAACCTCCTTCTTATAAACACATTTTAGCACATAAAATTGGAAGTAGTTTCATTCTGATGAACTGGAAATGACTGTTTTGATATTCAAATAGAAAGAGTTGTCTAATATTTAGAAAGTGAATTTTACTCCATGCTGAACTTTTAAGAATTCCTTCACCTTGCACCCTCTGACTGTATAACTGTATAAAGGGGTGGCAGAATCTATCCCCGTATGGCTTAGAAATATCATGAACATTACTATGATTAATAAATAGTGGCAAAAAACCTCTTCTGTGTGTTATGAAGATTGTTTCCCCTCAGCCCATCTCATAAGACAACTGTCAGGAGTTTCAAAGGGCAAACTTTGACCTCAGTGTTTTTTCTTTAATTCTTACCAGTTTTTTAAATAAACATTGCTGCAACGCCTATTGTACAATCTTGCCTTTTAAGGATGATATGCACCCGGCTTAATAATAGATGTTTAATGAATATAATATGTTTAATATCGCTTATACTCATGAGTTTCTACAAAAATGTAGTATCTGTATCTAACAAGGAGCCCAACTAAAAAAAACTCACCCTTCAAGAATGCAGGTTTTTATGACAAATCAATTGTGATATTAATGTAGATGACGCAGTATACAGACACGCTTGGTTATGAGGTTGTGCTCCAAGTTTGAGACACGGTTTCTCATAACAGATAAAATTGCCTACTACTGGACAAACTTGATGATGTTTTAAAATTTTCATTCTATGAAGAATAGATAGCAAATGTTAGTGGTACATTTGTGGATGGTGAAATAGAATAAATATATTGAGACACTTTGTAACTGTTAGAAGTTGACTCCTAGTGTCATGCATGCAAATACTGGAATTGATCAGAGGAGAGTGTAAGAGCTGTTTTTCCACTTAAGGACCATCCAACAGCAATCCTGTGACCCAAAGGCCTTTTTAAATTCTCAGAAAGAACTGCGTATGGTGGTGCATGCACTTGGGAAGCTGAGGCAGGAAGATCCTTGCAAGTTCGAGACACATCTAGACTACAAGTGAGCTCAAGGCCAGCCTGAACTACATAATGAGTCCCTGTATCAAAAAGACAAAATAAATAAATTAATTAATTAATATAAATTCTTAGAAAAGACATATTTTTGACATATTGAAACTTACGTCTTAGATGACATTAAAGCAGTAGGCCTGTGTAATGGGACTCAAAGTAGGTTATGTATATTTAATTCCATAACAAATGATGAATTAATGGTTGACAATACTTCCTAATAGACATCTGAGTTCAAAAGGTAGGATGGTAGTTGCTAAGATAATCCTGTGCAGTCATAGGATTGGCAAGGGTTTTGGCTGCTCTTGTCAGACTGAGCTTTGGGAACACTTAGTTACTACAACGAAGGCCATGCTGACACCTTTTAAAACAAGGAAACGTGAGAGCAGGAGAGTTGCTGCTTAAAAATATTCTTAGCACGTTGGTCCTGCACTCATTCTCACATTACAGTCAACGGCAACAGTTTAGTCAGATAGAAACATTTGATCACTTTTCAGGACTAAACGGATTTAGACTTTTTTAAAAAAATAAAGGTGACTAGAAGTGTTAGTCTTCATGATGAATTCAGAGCCCACTTGCTTCTGAGAATTGTCTGTCACAAATAGTAATTTAGCTCCATTGGAGTTGATGACATTAAATCCACTGTTGCTTCACTAATAACATTTTAACAAAGACTGAAGGATGACCTAAACTAATTATAGAAGAACAGTTTAAAATGAAAGATATTAGGGTACTAGGATGGAAACACAGGATATCACAATACTATAATTCTCAAAGAATTAGGAAATAATGCTATTTTTAATGAGACCTACATAAGCTCATCTGAAAGAATTTTTGCATCAATGATGATGCACAGGTGAAAAACAGCATATTAAATATTCACTCAGCTTCTGAATTTGGATAGAAGTTTGGTAGAAAGAGTACATGTTTGGAATCACAGGGTCAAATTCTGTCATATCCATGCCTTTCATGTTATAAACCTGAGGATCCAAGTTGCCCATTTCACCCAATGGTCAATTTTCTTAACTAAAAACGTGGAGTAATGTTGCTTAGAATTACATGAAAATTTTCATGCAATATATCCCAGACGTGCTTTGTAAACTTCATTATTAATGTCATCCTTTGAGTCAGGGCTTGAGTTATTACTATTTCAGTTGTCACTGGTGTAAACTTTTTTCATTAGTAAAATGTCCAGGTATCTTATCTCAAAAAGAACTTATAAAAACAAACTGTTTCTCTCACATTTTAAAGTAACATCTTTCTTTTTAGCCTTATGCATAGAGTTGATAATGACAGTATTTAAATATTGATATCAATGAAGTAAAAAAATTTAATAAATTGATATCATTACCTTTTATTTAAAATCATGTGGAAAAAATACTATTTTCTAGGAAATTATATACCATTTATTTTATCTCTATGAACTTGTATTCTCAGTTTGGAATGCAAATTTATCATAGTGTAATATGATCTTATGCTCATAGATCTACTGAAATCTTACACTTCTCTACAAATATTTTTTTAAAACATTCAAAATTCCTCTAACCAGGTTCTACATTAATCTGTATCTTCTAGATTAATTCTTGTAAGCATTACCAGAATTCTTGATTTATTTCTTTGTGGGACTTCAAATCACCACCTGTAGGATTCCTGTCTATGATTATTTTAACACATATTAATTGTACAAGTTAAAGAGGTTCACTATAATGTTTCCATAAATTCACACACCATGTACCAATCAGTAATTCCCCCTCTTCTGCACATCTATCCCCCACCATGTTGGTTCCTGTCTTTAGAAATCACTCCTATATTTTCAGGAAAAAAAAAATTTGTTTCTTTGTTTTCTACACATGAAAGAGAACACGAGACTATTTCTCTGTGTGTCTGGCTTATTTTGTTTACTGTGATACCTTACTGTTCTATCCATTTCAAGAGAATGACAAACTATCCCAGCACATGGCACCCAGGGCCACAGCTCCATTCCCTGGCTATGGAGCCCACTGGCCTGTGCTGGGTGTTCTGTCTTTCTTGCTTTGCTGCTGACCTACTTCTCTGGACCTTACGCATTGTCCCTTATGTTCCTGTTGAATTTGTTGTCCCACAGCCACTCCCCTCAAAATGGGCTCAGAACCCTGCAGCTTGTGTTATTTTGCCAGTCTCTTTTTTAGGCATGTAGCTTACTTTTAATTAAAATTTTTGTATATAGTTTAAACTGATTATACTAATTCCAAAAGTAAACAGAGTTCATGAAGTAAAATTCACTGGAAATTCTGATGTTTTAGAGCAGATGATTGTGGACAACTTGCTTGTAGCAGTGGTGGACTTTCTCCTTCCCTGGCCATTCTGGACACGGTGGGTGGCAGATCAACTGCTGACATAACTTTTGAGATAGTCATACTCGTTTTTTAAGGGTCATTGTGTAAAGGGAGGTGGGAAGTAGGAAAGAAGGACGTACATGGTAGACAACATTTAAACCGGTCAGTTTTGCAATAGACTCAGAATGAAATTTAAGAATGTGGTGCTTGATTTCTTCAAAACATTAACTCAGTAGTCCCTTAGGAAAAATCCAGATCATGCTAACTGCTCAAATTAGGAAAGTATGTTCCTAACTCTTCCAGAAAACATGAAACTTATGTTATTATGAAGTCTGAATAGTCATTGATTTTTCTGCATTGTTTACATAATTCAGGTGAGTTGCTTGAGCTGTGGTTGAAATCGAATATATAACTCAAAAGAGGTTAAATGGAACTAAAAAATCCAATACAATCCAGATAGAATCAGATCAGCTGTGAAGGAAATATTTGTTATTTTGTTCTGTTTTGCTTTTTCAAGTCCTGGTTACTTTCCTAATTCTAAGAGGTTTATAGGGTTCTAAAATCACATTTCTTGAATAGCTCACCACCCAGGTATCCTTCTAAGAGTTTCAAGGACTCTTGTAGAGGGTAATGTCTGGGTGATTATGATCTGCGTATCAAAGGGCAATCCAAGGCATAGACATCAGACTGCATTGTAGTGGCATCCTCTCTAGTAATTTTGTTTTGTAAAGAAAAGATTGAATTTTGAACCAACTACGTCTAGTAAAAAGTACTGCTAGTAGTGTGTGTTTGTTTGTTTGTTTACTTTTTGTTTTGTTTCATAGAGCTCAAATAGAGACACTTTGAACTCAAGTTTAGTTACCTTTCCCAGCAAAACAAAGATAAGGAGTAATTTTAACATCATTTTCAGAACTCTATTTTCTGAATGACCTTTGAATAATCTCAATTAAAGGCAAAGTGTACACTTGATTGATTTATACTCAAAGATCTTATGGTGAAATGAAAGAGAGTGAGTGATCACCCAGACAAAATTGTCAATTGAAATAAGATGAAACAACAGACCTAAATTAGTAAATGGCATTTCTAAGATCAAATAGCTAATAGAAGAACTGAGTCTAATACATGATATTTCAGTTCACTGCTGTTTTCATTCAACTAAATGCTTGACCAGATCACCTCAAAATCAGCTACGAGCCAGATAGAAATGCAAATATTTTTACCCTATCCCCAGACCGAATGGATCAGAACCTATAAGTCTGAGAACCACCAATCTTGGTTTTTCCAAACTTTCCAAGTGATTTTGATTCAAGATAAATGCTATTACACTCAAGAGAGATTGAAATTTGCATATATATATATATGCAAATATATATGCTACAAATATATATATATATATATATTTGTAGTATATATATATATATATATATGCTACAAATATATATATATATATATAGTAGCAACAGCACTGCCTTACATGCAACTCTACCAAACAGAAGATTCAGAGCAGCATAGAAAAAGTGTATTTGGAGGAACATGAATGAGGCCGAATTCTGACAATTAGCAAATTAGCAACAAGAACGCTACATGGCATGGAGACCTGAGAGGCAATGTAGGGAAAATAGTTAAGTACTTCAGAGCTTCTACCTCGGCTTCTTGTCACAGCCTGGAGCATCAGGAAAGTGTTAAGAACCTCATCATAGGCTCAGACTGACAGCCCTAATGTGGGAGAATTGCAGTCCTCTCAGGCTTTAAATCCAATTTGGGGAATTATCTGGTCTAACTGTCACTGATTTTCACCAAATAAAGATCCCCTACTCATGGCAAGACCCCTTCAGAACCCTCAGTGTTGGAAAGCCCCTGCAAAACCCAGTCTTGGCTTATAGAGACCAGCCCCGCACCACCGGAAACTTCAGACTGGCACACACCTCACCAGGAGAAGGCAACTCTCTCAGCATCCTACACTTCAGGACAGCATTTGTCATAGCCACAAACCTCAATCCCATCCATGATTGCCCTAAGGGAAATAGAAAACTTCTCTGCCACCTCTGGCCGATAACCTCAGGATTACAGCTGCTGTGCACAGTCCATCCTCACCCACACTTGTCTGTCAGTAGCAATAGACAGGAAGGGTCCTGCTCACTTCATGCAGGTCCAGGAATGCAGCTACCAGTGATGCCCAACCCTCAGCATGTGTTGCTTATTCAGCAATGAGATATCAGGAAGGCTTCCTCCCCAGGTCACATCCTTCAGACTGCACATACAAAAAAGTTGTGGTGTCATCGTACTTATGCTTTGTAACCTGAAGGAGGTATTATCTGGGTGCCACAGTTCCACAAATTGATTAACAGCGCTAAAAACCCTGAATCTAGTTACAATTGCCATATAGCATTGAGAGAAAATTCTCTTTGTGCTATAAAACTTTGAGTTCACAGGTTTCTGTACCACAGATTCTAGTATTATCTGGGCACCTGGTAGGGACCGGAAGAAGCTCCCATCTCGTCCTGTGTTCCCTTGAGGCACAACCATTAGCATCACCTGTGCTTGCTCTGAGGGCTTTGGAAATAGTTCCTGTCCTATTCTTCCACACTCAGACATTGTTAGTTCTCATCACAGTCCCTGAACCATAGCAGCTAGACACGGAGCAGCTTAGACCAAACTAAGAGGTGTATGTCCATTGCAGCGCTACACACGGCTCTTCATGTGCTGCTGCAGTATAGAACACAGTGGGCTGCTGGTATCACTGAAAGTTCTGAAATATTTGCCATAACGGTCTAGACTGCTGAGGCAATCACATACACTACTAACATCAAAGATGAATCATGCAGACCTATGCTTTTGAGCTCACCTATAACTAAGCCCAAAACACCAACTAAAACCACATATCTAAGAAATAATTACCCAGAAAACTACTTCAGAAATTTGGAAAAAAACAGGTGTGAAATGTGTTGGGAACCCACATAGAGACACGAGAGAAATGAAAATTAACAAGACACTTTCAAAGGAGGACAATTCTCCAGCAATAGATCTCAATTTGGAGAAAATTAATGAAAGGAATTTAAAATGTCGGCCCTAAGGAAATGGAAGTAAGATGCAAGAAAATACAGATAAACAGTACAATGAAATGAGAAAACAACTCAGAATAAGGAAGAAAAATTCACGTATGGGATAAAAGTCATAAAAAGAATCAATCTGAATTCTTTCAAAGAATTTCAAACCATGAAATAAAAAATATAATACTAAGTTTCTACCATAGACTAGAAAAGTAGAAAAAAGAATTTATAGATGTGAGGACATATTCCTTTTATTATCCAGCCAGATAAAAATAAAATAGTTAAAATAATGAATATTTGTGAGACATAGTGTACATGAAAAAATTCCTATAAGGTGGAGTAAGTAAAAGGGAATGCATGGACAATGTATTTCATGAAATAATAGGTGAACGCTTCCTAAATCTTCAATGATGCAAGAAACTCAACCCACCCTGTTTGGATCCTACTGAAGTACGTTTTTACCTAGGTGTAATATAATCAGAACATTAAAAACACAAAACTAATAATCCCAAAAACCACACCAGAAGACCATCAAGAAGCATATAAATAAATGCCTTGCAGATACACAGAAGATATCTCACCAGAAACCTCAGAGGTCGGAAGAAAATGAGATGAGATCATACATATTCAAAATAATAAAAGAAAAAATCTTGCCAACCAACAATTCTATACCAAATAAAATCACTCAAAAATGAAGCATAAAATCTTTTCTATATGTGTAGGAACTAAGGCAGTTGGTCACCACCAGTCGGACTTTATGATAAATGTTTAAGGAAGTCCTGTGCTAGAGGAAAGAATGGTAATTGTTTTCATTTAAACACATGAGCACACACAACTCATTAGAAAAGTAAGTGCAACAAAGACCAAGACAGAAAAGTACCAAATACAAGAATAAATAAACGAAAGTGGAATATAATTTGCAAGATGACACCAACAAGTTCATACCTAAACATCACTTTGAGTATAAATAGATTTTAAAAATACTCAGTTGTATATTAGGCACAAAATCTTACTTCACTGCCATGCTAACCATAGAATAAAAATGGAAAATTGAAAAAAATCACAAAAATGGAAACAAAAATCAAAGAGGATTAGCTATATGTGCATAATAATTGAGAACTATAAAATGATGATCAGTATGTATTAATAAGAGTCAACTCATTGAGAAGATATGACATTTGTTTAAAACTTTATATTTATTTATATACTAATACGCTATTACCAATATATTTATATATTACTTCTAAAGGGAACAGCTCTAATACAGTAACACAGACTTCAACATGCTACATTATACACTGGACAGATTGTCTAGATAAAAAAATCAGGAAAAATAATAAAATTGAACCACACTATGGAGCAAATGGACCTAACAGATATTTAGAGAACATTGCATTCAACAACAAGAACATACACTTTCCAGTCATCAGGACTTGGAACTTTTTGCATGGTAGATCACATGTTAGGGCACAAATCAAGATTTGATACATTTTTTAAGAAAATGAAACTGTATCATCTATCTTCTCAGACCACAGTGAAATAAAGCTGCATATTAGCTATATAGTATTGTGATACATAGATGACAGAGACTATATATATATATGGTAATTTTATATAAAGGAATATATATGTATATATATATACATATAGAATATATGTGTATATATGTATATATACATATATGTATATATACATACACACATATATATTCATGTAAAGGAGTATTGTAATCCAATGCAGACAATGTATTTAAAAGTATACCTTGACTTATTTCAATTTTTTTACATTTCATATGGTCTTTCGATTATTAGTCTGATTCTGCCTGTCTATATGATAACTAATTTTATCAAGCCTTATAAAATAAATAAATAAATCTGATGCTGGAAAAATAAAAGAAGAGATGTAAGAAGGGGAAAAGGAATGTGTTATGTCCATGTTTCAATGGCCTGTTATGAATATAAACCTTATGAATTACAAATATGTCCTAATGAAAGTCAAAAAAATACAAAAAAATTTTAAAGTTATCAGTAATGAATGAGATTGAATCCATCATTAAAAATCCCTCCCCTAAAAAAATTCCAGAAGCTTATGGCTTGACTGCTAAATTCTATAAAACATTTAAATAAGAACTCCTATTCTTCTAAAACTTTCAAAAAATTTAAAATGCAATGAACCCTTACGATACTCTTTCCAAGAGGCCTGAAATACCCCGATAATACAAGCAAACAAAGAAATGTGGACCCAAATCTCTGATGAACAAAGATGCCAGCTTCCGGCAAATTAATTTAAACAGCATATCAAAAATGTTCATCATGATTAAGTGGAATTCACTAAAGAGATGCAAGTGTGATTCAACATGCAACCTCGTACATGTAGTAAAATACATGAAAAGAATGAAGGATGAAACACTTACTCATTTCAACAGATGTAGAAAAGTATTGAAAATATTGAACATCACTTTGAAAATAAAAATTCTATTATTGATAGACAAAACATACTGAATACTTTGAAACATTGAAACCCATATTTGTAAAACTCACAGACAGTGTCATGCTAAATGGGGAGGAGCTAAAAGTGTTTCTTCCAAGATCAGTAAAATTATATGGTTATTCACCTTCACCAGTTGTGTTTAAGATAGTACTGAATATTTTAGCTAAAGAAATAAGGCAAGAAAAAGAATTTCCAAACTGGAATGAAGAAGTTAACTGCTCTACATTTGCAAGTAACATGCTTTTATAGAGAGAAAACACTATTCCATCAAAACCTGTTACAACATATGAGTTTATTAAAGTAGCAGAATACAAAATCAGCATGTGAAAATCAATTGCCTTAGTCTACATCAACAATGAACTTATTGAAAAGAAATTAAAGAAAGCACTTTCATAATGGTTACAGAGAATATATTTAGAAATAACTTGAAGGAATTAAAAGCTCTCTACAATGAAAATTACAAAACACTGATAAAGAAATTATAAAGGACAAATAAAATGAGAAGATATTCTATATCAATGGTTTATAAAGAATCAATATTAAAATGACTTCAATACCTAGGCAATCACTATAAAACTAAGTTCAATATAATTCCCATCAAAATGTAAATATTTTTTCTACAGCTATAGAACCATAAAGTTCATATGAAACTAAAAAAAAATCCCAAATATTCAAAGTGATCTTATCAAAACAAAACAAAAATGAAACTGGAGGTTGTCAGAATACCTGACTTCAGAACATACTGCAAAGCTACAGTAACTAAAATGGCATAAAAGGAGTAAAAACAGGCACGTAGACCAAGGAAACAGGATAAAACAACCAGAAATTCTGCATTCACACAGGCAATGGAGTTTTTACAAAGATGCTATGAACATACAGAGGAGAGGACAGTGTCTTCTATCAATGGTGCTGGTCAAATCTGACACACATGCATGCCGACAAGCAAAACAAGAGTACTGTCTCTAAGTTTTTAAAAATCAATGTCAAATTAATCAAAAAATATAAAGTGTAAATGTAAGACAAAAAACATAGAGGGCACAGTTTGAGACCTTGATATAAGCAAACAAAAAAAATTTAGGGAAGACAGCAAAGACACAGGCAACAAATGTATAACAGAGAAATAGAATTTTGTCAAACCAAACTGCTCCTACCCAATGAGGAAACAGTTGAGAACCTGCAGAATTGGAGAAAATATTTGCAAACATTAATCTGACAGACAATTGATATCCAGAAGGTAGAAGTAACTTGAAATGTTAAACATCAAAATCATAATCTGATTTTTTTAAAAGTTAAAGAACAGCTTACAAGAAAAATAAAAAACTTTGCCCAGACATTCTTAAAACAAGAGAAGAATGTTTGACAGGTACATTAAAAACGATGTCTTATTAATCATTAGGAACACGCAAATAAAAACCACAATGAGATGTCACTTATCCTGTTACAATGGCTATCATCAAAAAAGACAAACTATGGCGATGGTCCATGTAAGCCTTGAATTCTAGAAGCTTTGGCAGGAAAATCACAGGTTCAAATCCAGTCTGAGAAATTTAGTAAGTTCCTGACATTTCCCAAAGAAAATATGAAAAAAAATGCCTGAAAATATAGCTCAACTTTTGGTACAAAAAACAAACAGACAACAAAAATGAAAAACAAAGCTAAACAAAACTAAAAGAATAACAAGTGCTGGCAGGGATGTGGAGGAAGAGTTTCCTGGAAAGGTAACATAGCACAGCTAACATGGAAAATAGTAAGGAAGATACTCCAAAAAACTAAAAATATAACTACCACAGGATTCAGCAATTAAACTACTGGATGTATAAGTACAGGTGAAGAAATTATGCTAAAAATATACTTGCATTACCATGCTTATTACAGCCCTATTAATAGAAACTAAAATAAATAGTGAGTCCAGGTATGTTTCCTTGGATGAAAGCACAAAGGAAATAGATAAGTGCATACATATATGAATATTACTCAGCATAAAATAACGAATCCAGTAATTTCCTGAAATATGCATGGACTTTTACATCACTGTAACAGAAATAAGGCATGCTCAGAAAGACAGACGCCACAGAATCTCTCGGTTAGATGCTGTCGTTTGCACAGAAATTGATGAAACAAAGGCTGCTAAGGTCAGGAAAGGAGGGAAACAGGAGAATGGAAAGATATAAAAACAGAGACAGAGATGGAGATGGAGATGGAGATGGAAATGGAGATAGAGATGATAGAGGTAGAGATGGTAGAGATAGAGATAGAGATGCTATAATAATCTCCATAAGGATATACAAATACTATTTTTCATTATAATTTTTTAAAAAGAATTTCTAAAAATTCCTGACATACCCTTGGTTTAGGTAAACTGGGGCAGAGTCTCTCCTGCCTCAGAAAGGCCACTGGGTAAAATGTTTTGTTTTTCAGGGCTAAAACCTGGGAGTGCAGGGGTTCTGGGATAAAAAGAGGATTCGAAATATATATTTTGGTAGAAATTCCCTTTGATGAATATGATCATTATGGATTTCTAAATTGTAACAATAACTGTAATCAAAAAATTTTCTTCTATTAATATTCATTTCTAAAGCTACTCTCATTTATTCATTTATGTTGTTTCAGAAAAACATTCAATTTTGAATTTTAACAAGATTCTGATGTGTGTTGAAGGTCTGTGTGAAGAAGGAATGATGGGGTTAAACCACAAGAGCACATGACGAGGTTTGGACCTTTGTGCCTACCATATAGCAGGCTTTCTTTCATAGGAACTGCAGCCAGGCCACGCCTCCCACCTGCCCTTCAAGAAAGGATGACTTCACGGCTACAAGACATATTTCCAAGGGGTTTTGAAAAAGAAACTCTGAAAATGTATAGTTTCAAGGAGATTAAACTTACAGTTTTTCAAATGCTAACTGCACTTGTGAAAGTTTAGAGAGGAAGAGTAATTATTCAAACAAAAAGGTGAGAGTGATATGGAAGATTCTCAGAGGGACTGAGGTGTTAGAATTAAATGTTGGAATTTTAGTATAAATGATATAAAATGAGTTTCAGTATAGATGCAGTGATTCCTAATCAGTATTTTGAGAATATGAATGTACAATTAAGAGAATAGAATTAAATGTTTTAAAAAGTGGGCCACTGTTTATGTAAAGTATAATAATATCTATCTGCTATAGTAACTATAACGAGGTATGTTATCAAGCAGGACTTAAATTTTTATTTTCAAAAGCTTGTTTCCTTTAGAAGTTTTTTTTTTTTTGCTTAAAGCCTTCTGCTGTAAAATAATTCCATGGAATCAGCATAAATTAATACCTAATGCAAGGCTACTAATGATACATTAAAATCACATTTTTAGAATGCTAACATGTGATATTTAAATGCTTTCTTTTAAATAAAACGTTAATAGCAAAAACTTTTCTAATTGAATGATTAAATTAGCTAAAATGACTTTAAGAATTATATTTTCCTTAAAGAATAAACATACTCATACACCTTTCTCAGTCCTGTTTATTTTTACTACTCAATAAATTTAAGGATGCATAAAAGGGAAAAACGAAACTCTCTCTTTAGACATATTTCCCATATGCTTCCAATATACAATTTGGAAGGCAAAAAAGTGGCTGGTAGCTAAATTGCTGAATATATTTCCTTGCAATAAAATGAAAAGTGCCTTTGTGAAAATGCTGGGGAATTTTCCTATTAAACATGGTGGAATAATTTCTCACCATCTGTGGCATTCATTTGAAGAATGTAAACAGTGGTATATTTGCCATCTGTTGGAGAGACTTTTGAATCTGTCACTCAATGATATTACCAATTTTATCATCTAAAGATGATACTTAACACTATGATCAATGATATTTTCAGTGGCCAGACATACATGCTTTGGAAGTCACCCATTCAAAGGCTATAAAGGTGGCTGGGTACGGCCATAATAATTCTGTTAACACCAATAAAACAATTCAGAATTGCTACTGAAACATATTTAACATCTTGCTGAAGGTGAAGAGAAAAATATCTGTGGAATGAGTACAGCATATCAGTTTTTATCAGGTAGTTATTGAACAGGTAAATTACACTCTTAGCCCTTCCCACAGCCTTGGAAACATTTTGAAAAATGACACTGTCTACAACACTTTCCCCCAGGTTTTCAGTCTAGCCTAATGTTCCAAGACAATTAGTTTCTCTACATATTTCATAAGCAAAATATGGAATAATTAAAGATTTACTGAATAGATATAATCAAATTAGATAGATAGAGACATTTATCTTCAAAGAACGCCAGTAAGCCAATTAGGATTTGCTATATAGAGATGGTATGAACACTCAGATGTTAATAGATTAATTTTGCAAAGATAAAACAATTGCTCTCATGGAGTTAAGAGACCAACTAACTTCTGAAGCTTGTACTATATAGACAAGAACGAAAACCAAAATCACGTCTTTATGACAATGTGTCATTTAAAATAAAAAAAGTGTGCCCTGGGACATTTTTCTTTCCAATTAGAAATATTTAAGTGATTCTTGAGTCATGCATTACCACTTAACCACACTTGGCCAGGTACAGAGGTGAAGAACATGGTGAGTGAAGAGAGAACAAAACAGAGAGGAGGAGAGGTCAGACTCTTAGTGAAAATCCTTGATGATAAGCAGAACTATAGCCTAATGTGAGGGATCTTCGAGTTGATATCAAGAAAAGTATCTTTTTTCCATTTGCACATATTTATACAGAATGACTGAAATTCAGTTTATCACTAGAGATCAACTCATGAATAATCTACTCACATAGAAAAGGAAACAGTATAAAAAAGTAGAAAAACATGCATGAAGGTTGCATCTGCCATAAAATTATGTTTTATGTCATATCATGGCTTCATAATATGTGAATTATTAAAAACTACATATGTCAAGAATAATTCATATCTTCTCTTATAAATGTAGATTTTGTCATAGTCCTATCGATTTAGAGACAAAATAGTTCATGAGCAGAAGGAAGAGGAAAAGCTAAATGAGAATTTTTCAATTCTACATTCAATGTTTATAACATGATTTTTCATTATACTCAATTAGCTTTAGGTGTCTTGAGAGTTTTAAATGTTCCCCTTTCTTTAAAATAGTAGTGCAATCATTTTTAGAATATCAGCTTATTTTCTAGAAAAGACTGCTTTAACTATAATTAGCAGATTGCAACTTACAAAATTACTAAATCGTTATAGGGTGATAAGACAAAAGACCTCTCTTACTGTTTTAATCTCTACTTCTTCAATTACTAGGAAAATTGTTCATTTTTCTTATTTATCCTTTTTGCTGTGAATTATTTTTGCACATAAACTGAAACTATTTCTTATAGTATTTTCCTCACTATTTTTACAGTTTTTTATAATATGTGAAGCACTATTTTGTTATACTTTTTGGAAGTATGCATACTAGTTTTTAATTCAGTTTTTAAGATAGTACATTTTTCATGTAATTTAAGACATTTTGAAAGAAAATAAATTATTTTACTACTTAGAAAACTCTACTATCATTTTAATCATTTTGCTGTTTACTTCTAGCTTTCTTCTATATCTTATGATTTATTTTTTCATATTTAACTCCTTAATATAGTCATCAAACTTTTTATGGCTTGTGTTAACTATTTCTTCTTTAAATATAGAGACATATTCTTAATATCTGTAGAATAATTTCCTTTTATTGAAATATTAAAACTTCAATATAAACACACTCATATGATTCAATTCAATCTATCCATTTCTCAGTTCTTACACCAATATGGCATTTAAGTATTGTACGGTTACGTGTCAAAAAGACCAAATTCTTTTCGTACCTCATCCTATTCAACACTGAGCTACTATATCTGAGTGTTATTCCAGATGGTTTTATAACTACCTTTATTTTGCTTCATTTTTTTGTGCCTCATCAAATTAAATACATATATAACAGTGAATAGCTGAAGAACAGAGACTTAGGGTTTCACAAAACTGTTTTCAGGTCCTTCCTTTTCCACTTAGTAGCTGAAACCTTCAAGAATTAATCTTATGTCTGGAAGAGCTTTAGGAAACAATCCAAAGAGCAGAGAGATGACCTACGGAATGAGAGAAAAGATGAGTGAAGATTGATTTGAGTGAGGTTGATATCCAGAATATGTGAGAAGTTCAAACAATTTAACAGTGAAAGTACAAGTAGTTCCACTCTTAAAATGGGAAAGTAATGTAAGTAGAGACTTCTCAAAAGAATACAAATGACCAATAAATATGTAACAATTGATCAATGCCATTTGTTATTAGGTGAATACCCAGCAAAGCTACAAAGCAATACTGTCTCATATAAATTAGAAAAATTAATAAATTAAATAAAAAAATTGGTGAAGACACCAATAAAAATGAATTCTTATGCATTGTTGGTAGAATTCTTATGTATTCTTATGTATTGTTATGTAAAATTCTTATGTATTGTTGGTAGAAATGTAAGTTAAAGGCCACCATGGGAGAAGAGTATGGAGGTTGCTCTCAAACTGAAAATAGAAATATCATATGATCCAACTATCCCATTTCTGTGTATATATCAAAGGAAATGAAATCAACATATCAAAGAGATACCCAGATAACTGAATATTAGCTTATAAAAACCCTTTACTTTTCACTTCATCTGTGTGGTATTTATAGATGATTACTTTGCTGATCAGATATCAGGGAGAATTGCTTTGTAATTTTTCCTGTCTTGATGGGTTTACCCAAGACTCAGGGTAAACATTTATTTTACTTCAATTTTTTTGTACATTAACAAATTAAATGCATATATATATAACAGCCAATAGCTTAAGAACAGAGACTTTGTGTTTCATAAGAACTATTTTTAGTTCCTTCCTTTCCTTTCCACTTAGCAGTTGTATGAAACCTTCAAGATGCAGTCTGATGACTCCAAGGGCTTTAGGAAAACCTGCATGCATGGTTCATTGAGAGAATTAAAGATGGAAATACGTGGTGTGTGGCATCTATCATTTGACAAGCATACAATAAAAAGTAGCCATGAATTATTATCATTATCTCTGTAGCAGTGAGACAAGTGCAATTCTTGTACCAGACAATACCCAATTTTCAGAGATTTAATAAGAAAAACAGTATTACCCACTTAGTTTAATATTTGCTGTCAGTCAGAAGGGAGATTTTGTTCCTCAGTCATTCTAGAATACAGGAATTGTGTGTCTTTGACATGTTCTTAAATTTTGAAGTTCTTTACTAGATTCTTTATATCCAGTTGTCACACACAGAAAAACACCATGTAGATATCATAGTCATTCTTGACACACGAGTGATACTTCAGAAAATGTTTTCCATCCCATAGTTTTGATGAGAAGTAATTTCATAGCTCAGTATTTTTACAAGAAATGGGAAATGCAATTTAGTGTTATTCTGAGAGGAAGAGGAAAAATGGGTATCATTGAGCATTTATGATCTTTGATAAAATCTTCTGCCATTCTTGTATCCCAATATCTATCATTTCTCTTATTTGCTTAAAGAACACCTCTTGTCCTCCATAAAATAGGCAACTCTTACTTCCGCTGTTTCTGCTGCAGTTCAAGGACCAGGACTGCCGGGGAACAAGATCGCGGTCCATGAGTCTTTCACAGTGCTGCCTATCTTGTGTAAGTTTTGTCCCACACTCTCAAGGATATTTATATTATCTCCACGTTGAAAAGCTGGAGACAACATCTCCCTCCAGGCCAAAGGACAGGCTTGTTTGCTTTTCTAGAATGTAAATGTAATTACCTCATTTTGTGGGAAAGGGTGAGAGGATTACAAAAGACGTCCTTAAAGCTCTGGAGTATCCTATGGTCACTGTCCTCATCTAGAATCTAAACTAACGGATGTGTGGTATACACTTCAGACACTCAGCATGGTTTCTTGGGAAGCAAGAGTCAGTGGGAAACTGATGGAAACATGAATCTCACATTGCCTGATATGAAAATTATGAGTAATAAAACCTTTGTCTCGGTTTGAAGTGTTTGTCTTCTGTCACTACCCATGAAACTGTAACAGGCTACCTTGTTTCATGTGAAAATAAGAAAAACCCTAGACCCTGAACAGAACTTCATGAAGATCCACAGTTAGCATGTAGTCCCCACTGCTAGTCACGTGTGTACCATCCCCCAGAGCAGAAATCCATGAGACAAAATGACAAGCGATCCACAACCCCGAAATTCTGTATGCCTCTATAGAGGGACATGATCACTATCAAAACACAGAATAAAATCATAAAATCAAAAGATGCTCCAGTCGTGTGGCCAGCTCTGGAACTCTGGAAAGATGTTATGGAGGTTCTGTTCCTTAGGGTGAGGCAGCTCTTGGTTGAACTCAGACTATGGTCTCTGGAAAGAATTTCCACATTTATTTGCACACTGAAAAATGTAATTCTTAGTTCTACTTTCTAGAATAAGTGGAAACTGTAAGTACAGTAAATATTTTGATTTTTTAGACCAACGTTACCTCTGTCACAGCTACTAGTGACAAATGAAAGATTCATGGAGAATTTTCATCGCTCCCTAGAAATACTACTATTTGAGCTGCTGTAGCAACAGTAGGACAAGGAGTTGTCTATTTTAAGGAGGATGAGAAGTATTTTTTATACAAATAAAGGACTTAGGAGATATTTGGATACTAAAATAACAGCTAGCCATAGGTGATATGTAAATCAACCTGCATGGCCTGATTTTGCATTCTTTTGCTCTAGGTGACAGGCCTTTGTCTTAGTTACTTTTCTCATTGTAGAGACAAAATAACATCCAAAGTTAAAGGCAGAAAGATTTATTTATTTCACAGTCTGTAAAGGTTTCAGTCCACAATTGACTCACTCTAAGGCAGGGTAGTGTGGCAGTCAAGCACTGCAGAGGAAAAACAATTCTTGTCAGGTAAAAGGTAGCAAAGCAATAAGGGACATGACAAGCAAAGCCAAACCAATCAATGGACTGATTTAATAATCACTCTCACTTAATCCTAGCACCTTTAGTCCTAGCATTGCACCATGAATCGTCACACACTCTAGATGTAGTCACTTCTGAAAAAACCCAACATATGATCACATGAGGTTCTGGGGATGAGGGGCATCTAGACCCAACTCATAACAACCTGCTACCACGTACTCCACATACTCCAAAGGAGATCTTAGGAAGTACTTTTACAATGTTTCCAAGCTTTCATAACTTGTTTCCTGATTATGAAAGTTTAATTAACTAAATCTACCTTAATTCCTCCAAATAAACTTAGCTCTAACAAGTGATCATTTTTATTATTTCAAAAATTTAACTGAGAATCCTGACATGTTGGCACACACCTGTAATCGCAGCACTCAAAAGGCTGAGACAGAAGTATTGCAAGGTTGAGCTACATAATGAGACTATGTCCCAAAAAAATTTTAAGAAGTGAATAGACATCTGAGACTTATACTTACAGTCAGCTTTATATATCAAAAACTACATCCACTACTTATTTTCAATTATAATATACATTTTTCTTTATTTCTAAATCTCTGTGTGTCTTCCTCAATTTAATGAGAATTATGTAGAAGTCACTTGAAAACCCTTAACCTACTCATTTTACCAAGATGAGTCATTTGCTTGAACTAAGGAGTTGTACTCACTGTTAGCAGCTACAAGTTCTGTTTTAATACTGTCTCAACTGCCTGGAATCTAAGAGCAACTGGCCCTTTTCCCCTTACATACTGTCCTAGTTTTCATTATCTCAAATAAGGCCCCAAAAGAAAAAAATGAATTCAAAGAATCTGAGGAATCAAGAATAACTTCTATGGTAAGTTAAAAGACCATGGCAGGGAAGGAAAGTAGCCAAAAATTAATGTTAGGTGTCTATATTGCTGAGTTACTAAAGCCTAACCAGGCAGTGAAACACATGGGCAACGTGGAACACTGGGCTCAGGTTGGCAGTTTCCACACCCAGGAGGTAGTAACACTGTCACCTTGCTCTACATGAATCCTCTTCCCTGATGGGCTGAGGACATCTTCGGAGGGGATGTTAGTTTCACAGACATTTGTGGAGGCAAGAGCAAAGAGAGACAAGAGGAAAGGGGGATGTTTTGTGGTTTGGAGGAGGTTTGAGTTTCCAGGTGGAGATTGAATCCTATCATGAAGAATTAAGAGGGTGGAAACTAAATCCAACAGGAGTGTTTAGAGTTAGGACCTTTGGAAAGTGATGATGGTTAGGTAAATGAACCAGAATGGATGCCCCAGAACTGAAGGGCTTTGTAGGAGGGGGAAGATGGATCAGGATGTCACTCAGTGGTGACCTGCCACATGCCATGTTTAGGTTCTATCCTCAGACCTGTGGAACCTTAGCATTCTTCCAATGAAAAGACCATCAACAAAAATTGGTCCCTGACCTTCAGCCAGAACTATGACCCAAAATAAATATGTCTTCTTTATATGCCAGCCATTCTTAGCCATGTTGTTATAGTAGCAGAAAACACACTAATTTAAGGAGTTTCTCCTATTTATCCCACTACCTACACAGCATCTATTTCTTTACATTTATCTTGGCAAATTGTATACATATTTATTGAATTAATCCCTTTCTTTTACTTGTTTAACACATTAAGCCAATAATGACTAACATGCTCTTTTTGCTTTATTTTCCAATATTGTTGCTATTATGTATTACTTCACATGCATAATATAAGATTTATTTTGGTTTGCAAGTATGTGCATATATACATTTTGATTATTTTCATCCTCATTTGCTTCTCTTCGTTTCCTTTTTTCCCACTTATTCCTCTTCTTCCTCTCTAAATGTTTATTATGTAGTTTCCTGTCATCTCTCTTTTATTTATTTTCAGATTTCTCATATAAGAGAAAACATGCCATATTTATTATGCTGGGAGTGGTTTATTTTTGCTTAACATGATGACACCCATTTTCCCATAGATGACATGACCTTGTTCTTTCTTTGGCTGTATAATATCCCATTTTGTAAATATGCCACATTTTCTTTATTCATTATCTGCTGATGGGTATCTAAGATTGTTTCTGCAGTTTAGCTATTGTGAAATGTAGTGCTTTAAGCATGGTTATGCTTGTCTCATCACAGTATGCTGTTTTAAATTCCTTCAAGAATAAAATCAAAACACAAGAATTGATAGCTTTCCTGTTCACTAATAATGAACCCACTGTGAAGAAATCTAAGAATACATTGGAAAATGAGAGGACCTCCCTTGTTTATGCATTTGCAGAACTAACATTGTTAGAATGGTCATATTACCAAAAAAGGTCTACAGATCCAATACAATCCCTATTTAAATACCAACAATATTTTTACACACTTAGGAATGGTAATCCTAAAATCAATGTGTGCAAATAAACACCTAGAATAACTAAAGCAATCTAAAGTAAAAATAATAGTGCTAAAGGCACTACAATACCTGATTTCAACTTATACTACAGAGAAATTGTAATAAAAAGATATACTGGCCCATAAATAGACATCTGGGTCAATGGAATAGAACAGATATCAGAGAAGCATCAATCACCATGTGATTTTTGAGTAAGGAACCAAAAACATGCACAGGAGGAAAGAAAGCATCTTTAACAAATGGTGCTGGGAAAGCTTGACACACATGTGCAGAAGATTAGAACCAGATCCCTGTCAGTATGTACTAAAATCAAATCAGAACTGATGAAAGACCTAGACAAAAGACCAGATACCTTAAAA
>PVJX010027733.1:0-24593 GCA_004027295.1 Dolichotis patagonum | reverse complement strand
GCCCTTTCCATGCACCCACCTCCCTGTGCATAGCCCTTTCCAAGAAGGCTCTCGAGTGCTCATAGGAGCCCAGATCTGTTTCCCGCTCCTGGAAGAGCCCAAGCCTCTATCCTTGGACCTTGGCACTCCATCTGCAATAGACGTTTTGATCATTCACTCTGCTTCCTGAAACCAGTTCCTATAACCTGTCATGATTTCATGTTCTCCTTTAGTGGCCAGGGATGGCTTAACATCTAACAGAAAGATGGGAGAAGACTCACAAGAGACGCCCAGCCTTCCCTCCGGCACCGAGCAAGGTAACGTGGTCTGAAGGGAAAATCTGCACCGCCACCGGAGAGGTTGTGGTAGGGACCTCTGTGCAAATGCTCACACAGACATCTTAGCACCAACATGTACTAACTGTAAGATTGTCACCTCTCTGGTCACCATCAGAACTCAGTGTCACCACTTCCCACTGCCCTCCCTGATTCCCTTCCAGTAAAGGAATCTCCCTAAGTGGACCTGACTGAGGCCCAGCCATGTGCTTCCCTGATAGTCCCACAGGTGACAACCACTGCAAGTTGATCAAATCAGGGCAGAGCTCCTAGGGTGGGAGCTGCTGAGGTGTGTGCCACGTGCCCTCTTGATCTTTCTGGTTCTCCCACTGACTTTATCTTCAGCCCGTTCTGAGCCCTGAAATTAATTATACACAGGTGAAATCCTCCTCACTTCCAATATGCTTAGCCCACCGTTACTGCCCCTTTCTGGAGCAGATCTGGAAGTCCTCTGTTGTGTTTTTAGTTATGCTGTCACGGCTGCCTTGATATCCTGAATCAATTCAAAATGTTTACCTTCCGTGGTCACCTAGACCTTGGGGAAGAACCAGAGATCACATGGCTGGTGCCAGATCTAGTGATAAGGTGGACGAGGACACACCAGAATGTCTTAAGGGCCTGCCTTTCCCGTGGAGCAGTACGAGGCAACAGCATTCAGTGTAGCTTTTGATCACGTCTCGTAAAGACACTGACGAAAGAGGACTTCCAGAACTGCGTCGGAGAGTGGCAAGAATGATGGGATGAGTGTGCTTGCAGTGGGCAGGGGAGAGGATTTTGAGAGGGATTCATGGTCATGTGTCTTTTACTGCAATAATTATTTAAATTGAAACATGCACCATAGTTTGTCACACCTCATGTTTCTTTTATCAGTGATACAAGATGCTTCTTCAGAACCCAAAGACCCAGCACAGCCCCAGGAAGTACCCAGGACATCTCCAGAAAAGAAGGGTAAGAATTTCTTTTCCTCTGAAGATGTCAGCAAAGTGAATTTGGAGCTGCTTTCTGCTGTTCTGGTCATATCTTGTCATGAGCACCTGACTAGACTCGTGATAGTCAGCCCAGTTGGTTTCCCGTAATTCCCTTTGACTGCACCTTCCCTGAAGACCTTCGTGAGGATTAGAAGAAACAAGAAGGCATTTTCCCCGTCAGAATTGCCTGTTCTGAAATCACCAGGCTCTGACATCACAACTTCTTAGAATGTGAGTCGCACAACCTCCTGCTTGGGAAGACCCCGCCTCCTCCTAAGACCCAGCCACGTACTCTGTGCTGTCCCTCACACCCCATGGTGGGTGCAGCTTGGATACCCACCCTGTGCTACCCACCACCCCATCCAGCCCCTTGCTTCTCCATCCTCTCCTCTGATGTCCAACCATTCAACTCAAACTCCTTCCCTCCACCCTACCGTCCTTTGGCCTTGCCATCACTCCCTGGCGGAGCTCAGGGTTGTCTGTCTCTGTCCTTGGGTCCCACCAGAACCCTGGATGCCTTAAGGTACACATGGCTGACAGACCACTCATTCAGTGCCCCGGCCCCTCAGATTCTTCATCTGCCAATTGCCAGTGACTTTTTCCTCCACAAATCCCTGGCCTCTCATGCCCAAAGGCAATCCATAGGATTTCCCATCCTGCAAGCCCAGCTCAATTTCCCCATAATTAATTTAAGGGTTCCTCTTTTGATAATTATCCTTGAGGATTGTTCCACCTACAGCTACCATTTAACTTCTGATCTCTCCTCAGCCTAATCTTTAAAAAAAAAATTAAATATACCTCTCTGCTTTCTTCCTTACTGTTTGTTCTCTGCAGCTGTCTGTGAGCTCATTCGGATGGCCACTCCCTGACCTGTGCCTCTTCCAGGCTTTCTCTGCTTTTCTTCACACCCTTTCTTACCAGCCTGGATTCCAAGACCCATCGTCTCTGCCATCCTCTTAAACATCGCAGTGGCGAGCAGAAACACCAAAATGACACCCCGGATTTGGAGACAGATTTCTTTTATGTTGATAGGCACAAAACTGAGATCATCCTCAAAATGTCAGGCCCTGATCTCTGGTGGTCTAGGACTTATATGGGATAAGCAAGCAGGAAGTACAGAAGCAGAATGGCTTGTCAGCTGGAGATTGGCTTACACAATGTGTGTCACCATGACCAGCATTTGTGAGAGACAGAAACAGCCAGAACGGAACAGGAACTATTACCTGGGCAACTAGGAAACCTAAGAGTACTGGCTGCGGGGGTGGGGAGTGGGGTTTCTGTTACAGTCTGCCTTCCCTGTGGGTCTTTTCCTGGAACTCTCCGGTAGGTTTGAAAAGAAGCTTCTTACCTGCTTTCTGCACACTGCATCTGAAAAGTGGGCAATGCTGGGTGTCACATAGCAGACAGTACACCTGCTGTACCTTCACACGGTGTGACAATCTCACTTTCTGTGACAAGCCTGTCAAATCTTAAACTCTGTTTTTAAAATCCCCTCCTTATTGCTCAAGAGATGACTTTGTCTCCTGTTTCATATTAAAGGATCGGAGGGTCATCTCCTCCTGTCCCAATAGCAGTGCTTCAAACCATGCCTGCGTCCGCCCCTCTCCTCTCCTGTTCCCTCCTATCTGGGGCAATCCTTCTACCTTGCTCTGCAGGACTCATGCTCCTCTCTCTCTCTCTGTCTCTCTCTCTCTGTCTCTCTCTGTCTCTGTCTCTCTCTCTCTCTCTCTCTCACACACACACACACACACCCCTTCTCTCTCTGCCTGCCACTTTAGAGAGCAAGAGAAATCCTCCCTATTACTCCATGAAGCAGCCTCATCTAAGGGCACTGATGACTTCCTTCCCACTGTGGTCTGAAAACCAAGAATGAATGCTGAATACTTGTAACAAATGAGGTTGGCAGAGCTGTTTGTAACTATGAAAACTTATTTATCCTTTGTTTCTCAGGAAAGAAAAGGAGACCATGTATCTGGTCAAGTCCAAGAAAAAGACGCAAGAAAAGAAGTCTCCCAGGAGGTAAGATGAGGGCACAAGAGGCAGCTGGAGGCAGAGAGAGCTCGTGCAGGGCTTGTGAGTGAAGGGCAGGGGCGGATGCATTTTATTCCAAATGCAGTGGGAAGTTATTGAAGAAATCTGAGCTTGAAGTGGCAGGGTTTGATTCTAGATCTCCCTGCTGTGTAAGGAATAAACCAGAGAAGGGCAAGAATCTTTCTGTTCAAATCAGATTACATGTCACAGGGAGGCAATGGTGAAGCAAGGATTTTCTGTCCATGTAAGGGCGGAACAGCCATCTGCCTCCCGTAGTAACAGATGAGTTTTAAAACTTTGCTACTTTAAGTAAAATGGGAAGGGTCCTAGGTCCGCACTCAAACCTTTTAGAATTTCCAAAGACCAAAGAAACCCCAGTTGTCTTTGGCTTTTAAGCCTAAAGATATCTCCAAGTTCTGGACTTTGTCCATTTTGACTTGTTAATACATAGGAGGAGATTGATCCAGCTTTTCTGACATTTTGCGACTTTGTCCAAGAACCCAGTTCTGGGATAACCAGATAAGGGAAGTTTTATCCTTTTGAACGAGAGCAGTTAATTGTGGCACATAGCCACAAACCCAATTTTCATGGCGGGTGAAGAGTAAAATGTATTTAGTGAGGTGAACTTTCTCTTTTTTAAAAAACATACATTTCCGTGTCACCGAGGCTGGGGATTTGTACAGGAGTACTGAGTCATCAGGAAAAGTTCATCTCTCCACTGTATGTCAGTCTGGCACTCAGTGAAAAATTTGGTCCAAAGCTAAAAACATAGGGATTATCAGTAAATGAAGGTGTCCAGATCCATGGGAGAGGAGAAGAGAAACCAGTCTTGCTTTCAGAAATCCCGAAAGAGCAGGAGGAGTCCAGCGAAGCAGACAGAGGGGAAGAGGTCAGTGGGGAGAAGGAGACCCGGAAGGGAAATGTCAGTAAGCCGGGAGACGAGATGAGATTAGAGAAGACAGTCCCAAGGTATTGCCGGAAAGCTTGTGAGCACTTAGTAGCACGTATGTTTATATCCAGCCAGGCCAATTCCTCTTCACTCACTGCCACCGGGCAGGACAGGGTGGGGGGTGGGGGGAGGCACAGTTTGGACACCCCTGGTGGAGAGGGTGGTAGAAGTCAGTTGGAATGTATTGAATGATGAATGGACGGCGCCAGCATATGATGACCATAGCCGTAAAGGGGAACAGAGCCTAAGCCAATGACATAAAGTGATATAAATGACATATGGTGATTCCAGTGTCCAGAATCACAGATCTGGTGGCCTTTGAAGGTACTCTGTAAAAACAAGTTAGTTCTGGGCCCTTTAGCCAAAGGTGAGAGGCCTTCCTTAGCCTGTGCCCTCCTGCCATGCTCTCCTGCTCAGGGGTTCAAATCACACTCCCTGAGCTTTGTCAGCTGCACCCCTGACTTCATTTATCACCACTACACTGATGGTTACCGAGTCTGCACCTCTAACTCAGGCTTGCCTCCAAGTATATAACCAGCTGCTTACCGGTCACCGTGGTTTGCAAATTTCCCATTGGCATTATAACCTCCATGTGTCTAAGTTGTCACAGCAGTGACTTGGAAGTGGGGCGGGAGTCACCTGGGATGGGATGGTCCAGGCAGAGAGACTCAAAAGTACGAAGAACCCAAGGCTGGTGTTGTTGGATGGCCGTGGTGATGATGATGATGATTAAAGAGATTGTGGGACAAGGTAGGAGCAGAGAGAGATGCTAGAGCATGTGGGGCCCACCAGACCTTGGGACGGCTGAGGGTCCTTATCTAGACAGGTGCCAAGCAAAGGCCTAAGTCATTCTTGACTAACTAAGCTCTGTTAGCTTATTAACACGTTCCATTGAGTCTTTCTCTTTTCTACACTAAAATCTGATGATTTAATTTCCATGCCCAAGTTCTGTTCGTGGTCTCCTGTTGTCATTAGCATCACACGCGTGGTTCTTAATGCGATTGTCAAAGGTCTCTTGAATCCAGCTTTTCCCTTCCTTCTAGCTGTATCTCTTTCCACTCAAATCTCCATCCAGCCATGCTGAACTTTCTTCTCTCTGCCCTTCTGATACTTAGTACGTGTGTCCTCCTTGAATGGTACATTTTTGCCCTACTCTATTCTCCATAAATGTTAGCTGGCTCCTTTTTATCAGTGGTGTTGGCATAAATGTCTACCACAAGAAGGAATATTCTGACCCCTGAATTTGTTGTTGGTCTTACTACATGTTTTAATAGCACCCAGCACTGATTTTTTTTTTTTTTACAAGATTCCACATACTCTCTGATGGAATTACTTACATAATATCTCTTCTAGGCTACATGGTAAATCCAGGAACAAATAAAAAAAATAAAAGAAAGTGTATTTTCTGTATCACAAATTTTGAATAATGATCTGACAGTGGACAGTTTGTCTAAGTACAGTGTATTACTGTTCTGCAAATGGGCCACAGATACCATTAACAAAACCTGATGCCGTTATAAATAAAAGATTATTGAAAGAAACTTCTCATTAGAGTGGTAGAGCCCAAATAGCCCTATAAATTCTTAATATCCCAAGCTTAAGGCAGGCACAGATGATCCGTATGAACCATGTACTGAGATGCTCACTCCCAAAATGCTCTGGGCATCAAGGGCTGGGGACAAGGACCATCTACAGAACTGTGGGACAGTGGACATTCCCTGGTCAAAGAGTTTCCTTGGGACAATGTCAGATGACCAGTTCTGCTGAAGTAACAGATCACCTGATAATTCTCCTCGAAGAGGTTATAGAAAGGAGTAGGAGATGCCAGGCCCTTATAGATTTGTCTTCCTATTGTATTTGAATGAAAAAAAATTGCAGATGTATTTTTAAAGGCATTGCTTTGCCACTGTATTTTAAATACAATGGATGAGGTGCTTTTTAAATACCCACCCTTTTTCAGACAGGGTCCTTCCTGCTATGTAGTCTAGGCCAGCCTTGAGCTTGCTGTTTAGATCAGGCTGACCTGGAATTCATAATCATCCTGCCTCAGCCTCCTCAGTGCTAGAATTATGGTTGTGTACCACCACACTCACTTTCCATTCTTTTTTTTTTAATTCTGGTAAAATACACATAAAATTTACTATCTCAGTAATTTCTACGTGTACAGCTCAGTGGCGTTAACACTTGTAATGTTCACAGCCATCACCATCATCTGTCTCCACGTTCTTTTCATCTTCTGAAGCTGAAACTCTGTACCCCTTTAACAGTAACTCCCCTCTTTCCTTACCTCCAGGCTAAGGGGCACTAAGAGTTGTGCTCTTTTACAGTTAATCAAGCAGCCTTATTAAAAATACTAAAACAAAAAAAAATACTAAAACACCTTAAAAGGTGTTTTGAAAGTTAGAGAGGGGAGGGAGGTAAAAATTAAAGCCAAAAATATGCATACCACATTCTCCTGGGTTATAAAAAGGAAAAGCAGTACTCTATTTTCTCTTAAGAGATTTGATTTTATCATTTTATTTGAAGTTTTCCTTTCCTTATGGAGGAAAAAAATTAAGCTTATCAAATTAAGGCAAGTCTTAAACCCCTTCAGATGACCCAGTCTGCTTTGGCTGCATATTCAGTGACTCTCGCATTTGCCAGTAGGCCCGGTCCCGCCCTACTGGTGCTAAGCTACGCCCACTTCCTCCAGAAGTGGCCTGGACATCCGGGAAAGGTCCCTGGTCCACCCGCTGAGAGGAGGTGTGGCTGTGCCCTGGGTAGGTCCCTGCTGAGCTCCGAACAGACATTCTTGTGCTACCGGACAGTGGTCATCCCTTTCTGACGTCACAGCCAGTGAAAACTTGTTTTCTTTCTGCAATAAAGCAGACTCCCTCCGGGGCTCCTGGCATTGCACATACTTAGTCCCAGGCCCACCCTCCACTGACCCTCAAGGCAGCCACCATCACAGCAGGACTTTGCCCCACCCCCCATTCTTTGATTCCTTGCACCATCCCCGCTAAAGGTGCCCACATAGGAGCCTTTGGGTATCTTCCTGTCACTCCCAGACCCTGAGGGAGCCAGGAGAGGGGTTGATAATGTGCTGTCTCTCTACCTGAAGCCTTGTGGCTGCACTCTTCTACTCAGATGTGGCCACCAAAAGCAGCGGGGTCACAAACAGGAAACAAGAGATAAGCTCCACAACGCTAGGAGTCCCCGAAATGTATCTGGTTGGTTTCAACTAGCTGGTACCTGGAGTGGGAGCTGATGGTGATTTGGGGGAATAAAGAAAGGTTCACACAAGAAAGAGAGAGAGAGCGAGTTATAGCAAAATAGAATAAAATGGAGTGTGGAGTACAGAGATCTAAAAGAGGGCTGGGCAGGGACGGGAAGTTGCTAATGAGAGGAAAAAGAGCATCACTGGGGGACCACAATTTTAAGTATTCACAAGTCACTGCATGATCCAGGGGCAGCCCCCACTGGGCCCAGAGTCCAGGAGAAGCCTCAAGCGGTGGAGCAAAGGAAAGAAGACCCATCCTCGAACTCCAAAGTGGTTTCAAGGACCCAAAAGACAAGAACAGATCGTGTCCAGAAGTCCAGATCAGCGGGTAAGGCTGGCAGGGGGATCTGCCTATGGAAGTGCTGGGCTCGGCAGGGAGGGTCTTTCCTGGAGAGGCAGAAGGGTAGGTGGATGTGTGAACTCGCTCGTGGAGGAGCAAGAAGTATCAGTAGGAGAAACAGGACAAAGGGGCAAGTCTGCTGGAGTGGTTGTTAGAAGTACACGAGTCCCCAGGGTGCAGCTCACTGGGCGGTGCGGATTCACGTGACCACTCCCCAGTTGGCAAAGTCACCACCCTCCCCTGCGTGAGGGTGGCTCCTTTCTGATCCCTGCAGACCCACTACTGCGGGCACCAGTCCTCCAAGTGGACAGGATTGTTCTCAGGATTGTTTCTTTGTTGTTGCTACTTGGTTATTGTTGTTTTGGGTTTTGCTTCCTTTTGTTTTGTTTTGAGGACGAGGCCATGTAGCTGGGCCTGAACCCACTGTGTAGCCCAGACTGGTCTCAACTCATGATCCTCGTCCTCAGCCTCCCGAATACTGGGGTTGTAGGTCCAGCTCAGGATTATTTCTTGATGGTGCTTTTCTAGAAGTCTGCATATTTTGAGTTAATACATGACAACTGTCAAATTGACCCAAGTACTTATAATGCATTAATCTCATATTGTACCCTCTTGCCTACACCTTCACCAACAGTAAAACTAAGTGAAGAATTTCCACTTTGCCAGACACAAAAGCCAGAAACCATATTCCACTGGGCTTCCCTTGGGTTTTCTTTGCGCACTGCGCACCGGTAACGCTTGTGTGGTAGTTGTGTTACTGTTTCCGGTGTCCCACTCAGCTTCAGGAAGTGACGTAGGTCAAGGGGAGAATCATTTCCAGGCCACCGCTTTCAGGTCACAGGTTTTCTTCCTGTCTGTTCCCAAACCAGCGATGCTGTGTGGCCCACAGCCATGAGTGTTCAGGATGTAGGGCTAAGCCCCATCTGATGTGTGATGATCGAATGGCATGAAGGAAACGTAAACTCTTTCGGTTGAAAGCCAGCCCTTGGCAAACGTTTTCCAGAATGGGCCAGCCAGTCAGTAGTTCGGGCTCTGCCGATCATACAGCCTCGGTCACAGCCACTCACCTTGCATTTAGAGACGAATGCATAGACAATGGACATGGCTGGGTTCCAGTAAACTGTTGGCAGCAGGGCAGTCTGGCCCTCTGGGCTGTAGTTTCCTGACTCTGTAATACACTGAGGCTTCTGAGGGTTATGACTCCTGTACCACTGTCTAGGCCGTCTACACTAACGAACCTGTTTTTAAAATAAATTTGTCATTTAAATTTTTCTTTAGAAGATAATCTGTTTATATGTGCCAATTTTTATAAAATTCATTTCATTTTTGCAATTCTTTTTTTGTTTAATCACTTAGGGCAGTTAACCCAGTGTTATGCCTCGTGCAATGTTTCTATCTCATTTTGTCTTTTTGTGTGTGTGGGTGTGCATTAGAAATTGAACTCAGGGCCTTCACTTTGAGCTATACCCAGCAATTTTCTTAATGTGTCATTTTGAAACAGGGTCTTGCCAAGTTGCCCATGCTGGGATCACGCTTGCCATCCTCTCGGATGACAGGCTTGCTTTTGTCTTCTAACTTACTTGAAAAGCTATCGGTCGTGAAGGCCCTGTTTGGAACTAAGATAGACAAACGTTTATCTGTAGCCATGTGGCTCATGGCAGTTTCCCACTGTTGGCACCATTGGCATTTCAGGGTCAGATAATTGACCGCAGGGCCATCACGTGTGACACCCTGCAACACCTCTGGCCACTGGCCACTAGGTCGCAGTAGCGTGTGCCTCCCATGCTGACCAACAGAGGTTCCCAAGCACTGCCCTTTGTCCCCTGGGGCAAAGCCCCCCACCACTGACAGACACTGCTCCGTGTCCCACTAGAGCTCTCGCCTCGTGGGCCCGATGAGCATTGGATGCCTCCTCTCCTGTGCACCCCTCACACACACCCCCCAAAGGAAACCTCTCCCTCCCCCTTCTCCTCCCTCACGCCCCTGGACACCCACAGGTGCCCCTGGCACCCACAGCTGTGACTTGTTATCTGAACACCTCAGGTCAGTGGCGTGAGAGCCACAGGAGGCCAGGAAATGATGAGCCCTGTCCTGCTGTGTCCAGGTCCTCGGTACCTCATGGTCCGTAACCTAGGTAACAAGCCACGTGGTCGGGCGTCCTTAGCACGGAGAATGAATGCCAATGTCAGGGCCCACGGCCGTGCAAGAGTGTGACTTGGAAAAAGCTGCCCTTCACACCTTGTGAAGTACCTTGAAACTGCGGCCTTTGCTGCCCTCTGCTGGAAGATCGTTGTTCTCAGCGCACACATTGGTCATTTCCAGCCTGAGGCCTTTGCTCAGTGCGCGGCCTGACATGACGCCAAGGCCCTGATGTGCCTCTGAGTAGGTGCATCTCTTTGCAGTTGGCAAAGCACCTAGCGCTACATTTTGTTATCTAAGCTTCACAGTACATGAGAGGCAATTTTACAGATGCAGTTAAAGGGTTCAAGACTTGGATGAGCTAAACTTGATGTAGGTGGTTCTAATTCCAGGCCTTTTGTGCTTTACAACTAACCACATAAGTAAATAAGTGCAGACATCTTTTAGGAGCACAACCTCCCCCTTCTGTAAAATAAAGACAGTTGCTGCTTCGCGACGCCGCTGGGAGGGTGAGGGACACAAGTGCGCTGCTCCTGCTGTTCCCTTGATGACTTCTCCAGCACCCAGTGTGGGTCCTCACCCTACCCCAGGCACCTTGTGTGCATCACGAAGCTCCAGAGCTCTCCGCAGGCCTCTATCTTTCCATCCGTGACCTTCACCTTTTCCCCATGAATCCCGGGAGTTCGCTTTCAGCTGGCCAAGTGGGAGTCTCCCGTTCCGCTATCCATGTCTCCATCGGGCTGTTCTTTAATTTCCTCATGGTGTCTTCATTTGCATGAGTGCTGCTGTTTAACTGTTTACCCTCATGCTCCCTGTTTTCTGTTCACACTGAGTGATTGTGATCTCAATCAGTGCCTCTGTGGCTCCTTAGAATATGGACTGGCGGGAGAGTCCAAGCAGGCTTCCTCGGTTCCGTGAGGCGGAGCCAGCTCAGCCAGACTGGGAATGGACCAGAAAGCTGCCCTTAGCGGTAGCATGGGGGGCTTTGGAAGTCCCCGACCCAAAGGCCCACCTCACCTGGTGATCCATGGGTAGAGACAGCAATGCTTGTGTCAGGTCTCTGCTGCCATTAGCCCCAAAGCCACCCTACCTCTTGCCAGAACACCCAAGACCTCTGTGTCCCTAGGAGCCATAGTTACCATTGGCCACTAGAGAAGACATTTCCGTGGAGCCAGGAACTGTAGAAAGTCCCTGCGGCTGTGCTTATCCCCTGGGGGCTTGCCGTTGTTGTCAGGGAGCAGGAGGTCGCCCACTCACCCTGGACCACGGGGATGCATATTGATGGGACGCTGGGATGCCAGGCCCACTTGGTCCGGCTCCCAGGGGAGCTGGCCACGCCGTGGAGCCAACTGGCTGGCTGTTGAAGCAAAGCTCTTCCCACGCAGCACGCCCCCTCACCCCACCCCACCCCACCCCCCGTCCATGCCTACCATGCCGCCAGCCCCTGCTCCTCGCAGGCTGGGCTTCCTTTGGGGCTCTGTGGGGGAAACCACACTTCCCAGGGGACGCTCCCTTCAGCCTGACTCTGCCTCAGATCTTTCAAAGCAGCGAATGGCTTCTCCACCCCAATGTGGCCTTTTTGTTTTTGCAGCAGTGCTCTTGTCCAGTGTTATCCTTCGGCTCTTTCAACAAGTGAGGCGTGAGAACATTAGACCAGGGGTTCAGCTTGACCTGCTGTGGGTGCAGCATCCTCTGTAACAGCAAGAGTCACGAAACGCCCGCCCTCTCGCGCAGGAGACAGCCCTGCGTGAATTCACACACAGAGACGTCGGCGGGGAGGGGAGCGGGAATTGCTGGTGTTGATTTTAGCCCCTTCACAGTTGCTTCTCCTCGATTGAACCCAGGATGCCTACTCTGAGGCTCTGAGCTGCCAAGTCTCCCCATGAGCAATCAGCAGAATAATCTAGAATGATCCAAGGTTTTCTTATAAAGAAACAAGGAAGCACTAAAAGGAAAATGACAGCAAGGCATGAAGATGGCAACCACCCTCTCAGTGATCACCACCTCACCATCCGAGTCTTGGTTTGAATCAGGAAACAAGGTTGTCCACAAAGGTTTCTCTGGTTACGGGGACACTCAGCGGTATTTTGGGGAGGCAGTTTCCCTCAGTGCAGAGAGATGAGCAGGCTTCTGCCTAGGGTCACAGGACGTTAGGTGGTGGCCAATTCCCTTGCAAATTAAAGCACATTTAAAAGAAGTCCTGTATGTTCTACTAAAAAATGTGTTATTTGAGGTCAGGATGGTGGCAGTTTATT
Organism: Dolichotis patagonum; assembly: GCA_004027295.1. Taxonomy (NCBI): domain Eukaryota; kingdom Metazoa; phylum Chordata; class Mammalia; order Rodentia; family Caviidae; genus Dolichotis; species Dolichotis patagonum. The sequence goes on along the minus strand of PVJX010027733.1, from coordinate 12,338 downwards.
CACAGGAGACTCCTCCTGTCCACTTGACAGGGTCTAAGGAAGTCCCCCCAAGCAGGAAATGGGGACCCCACCTCATCCTGCCTATGGAGTAGGTTGTAGGTTTGTTGACTTCACCACAGGAAAAGTTTTCGTGATGCATCTGTGAGAGGCAGGAGGAGGTTTATGAGGCAGAATGTACAAAGTGCACGCTCAGAATAGAGGGGCCCTCAGGAGAGGCGTGTTTTGCTGTGGCGCTGGGTGTATTTGTGGAGTTTTGTGAATGCGATCGAGGCGGATGAAATAGGATGCATGTCGCTGTTGGCAGGTTACCAGTGGGGGCTGATCACGTGTGTTCGAAGTGAGATACACTGCATACTGGTGTCCCTGCCTCCAAGATCCAGGGAGGAATCACGGTTGACAGTTGAAAGGCACAGGCCCAGAGCCCAGTCTCCAGGATTGTTCTGTCTTTAAGGCCTTTAGGACTGATTGATTGGTTGATCAATTGATTGATTGATTTGGAGTAAGTGTCTTCAAAGAGAGCAAGCCTTGAGTAACTGTCGTGTCCTGCAGCTGCTGTTTTTCTTAAAAGTACGATTTCACAATAACGACTGTCCTTGTCACCTTGCTACCTCCCCTCATCGCGTCTTCCTACCTCACATTTTAAAAAGTCTGACACTCAAAATGGAATACTCGCGGCAGGTCGACCAGAGAATCTCCCTGATACCGTTTCTGTTATTCTTTATTGTGGTTATTGTCAGAATCTCGGGGAAGAAAGCATTCAGGAGGAAGAATAAACGGAGACCGAGTAAGGTCAAATTGTTGTCTCCTCTTTTCAGGAAACCCCAGAGAGAACACCGTGAATTTCCTCGCCCCAACGCTTCCTGTGACCTGTGGGGAGGCGAAGGGGATTTTATACAAGAAGAAAATGGAACAAGAGGGTGAGTTCTGTGGTCTTCCGCTCTCTGACTCCTGGGATGAAGGAGCTGCTAGGGGGAGGCGGGTGCCTGTGTGTGTAACTGAGCAGGAGAGGGACCTGGCACCAGGCTGCAGGCAAGGCGGGGCTTCCTGAGAAGGAGCTCTTAGACTTTCCACATCCTGAGCTCTCCACTCCTGCAGGGATTCATCTGTGAGCCCCACCACGCTCAGCCCCGTGTCCTTGCTGCTTGCCAATGTCACAGGAATTGCAGTGACATTGCACTTTCTCGACACTCGGGCAGGATTCAGAGCATCTTGCAAACTAGAAGAAATGGAACCCAGATTCCCCTGCTACTTTCCTGAGTCAGGGACCCTGCCATAGCCCAGCCTTACCAGGGTCGCTCTTGACTCAGGAAAGCGGACACTGCAGTTAGGAGCTGGGTGGGGGGTGAGCTGGACCCAGCAATGGTCTGTCTTTTCATCACAGGAACTATGGGAAAGAGCATTCAGAACGAGAAGGGAGCCTGGGTCTCCCTGACAGAATTCACAGTTGAAGGAAAAATGGAAAGATCGAAAAACTGGAAGAAGACTATACGCTGCGGAGGGAAGACCATGGAACAACTGATAGTGGTATTGTAATGACTGGGGGCGGACAGGAAGGGTGGTGGGGTGTGGAGCTGAAAAGTGAAGAAATTTCCATTAGGATTCAACCGCATGATCGCAAAATTTAGGAAAAGCTAAGTCCTCATTTTAAAAAAGTCGTGTCAAGAGTAGGAGCACAGATGGGTGCTGGGGGTGAAGTCCTTACACGCAAATAAAGTAGCGGGAGAATTTTAAATGCAGGCAGAGGGATTTGAGGTCAGCAGAGACTGAAGAAGCGCAGTTGGTGGTTTGGGGCACGTGGCTTTCTGTGAGCTCTACCCGGGTAGGCCCAGCTCACTGGACCCTGTCTGAGGAGTTTCAGGGCCACCGTGTGCAGGGTTGGTCTCTCTTCTGCCCCCCTGTGGCACCGTGTTCCTGTCCTGAGGACACCTGTGGAGGGGCCTCATCTCTGTGAAACCAGGATCCGGCACGGTGCCGCCCGGGATCATTCAGAAAGTTATCACAGGGATGAAATTTTCAGGATTTTTATCTGGACAGGAAGAAATGGGAAGAGAAGGGAGGGTTAGGGAAGGGATCGGGTTTAAGTAACAGGGACAAAACGGTGTCATCATTAAGTGGAATCCAGAAGAAGGTTGTGGGAACAAGCTGATTTTTCTCCTACACCTCTTGGGTTTGAATCCACGGTGCGGACCAGGGACAGAGATTTACACAGAAGGGAAAACTTCAAAACTAACGAAAGAGTTGCTGCAGAATAATCTCATCCATGAGCTGCTTCTCTCTTTCAGAGTGGAATTTTGCTCTGTCCTCCAAGGAAGAATCTCAAGAGAAAGGCACACAGCCGCTGAATTCCCACTGCCGTCGCCATCAGCTCGTTTCCAAGCCCAGGGGTCACGTTTGCATCCAGCAGTGTCTTCGAGGCTCCACTGACACCCAGCCACATGCACATGCCATGGTTTCCATGGTGAAGTGAACGGCTCTCTGAAATAAAAGTCAAGAGACAGCTCACGGTGTCCATGTGTTCTTGAAAAAGATCTGGATATTGGGACAACTGCAAAGCAAGGGTGTCAGGAATGGCTCGCTCGGCCGGGGATGTAAGTCAGTGGCATAAGCATCTTCCTGGCAAGCGCAAGGTCCTGAGTTCAATTCCCAGCACCAAAAAGAAAAGAAATAGCATGCTCTATTGAAAAGCAGATGTGACACTGAATGGGACCAGAGCAGTTCTCGGGCCTTGGGTCCACTGGACACAGTGGTGCCCAGGAGACTGGCCTGGCCCGTGGCCGTACATGCCAAGTGTAAGGCACTGCCCCCCTGCTACCACTGAAGGGATAACCCATCTTTTTCACGCTGATTTGAAATACCTTGGGAGTCGGGGCTGCTCTTTGAAATGCCATAATAGCAAAATAGTACTGAAGAACAGAAATTGCCTCAACATTATAAAATAAACCAATATATCCACAGAATGAGCAGAGTGAGTTTTTTAACAACACATGTATTCGTAGGTACTGCTAGGGTCTGAATGTCCCCCCAAAACTCATGCTGAAATCCAGCTGTGGTATTTGAAGGTGTTAATCCAGCTATAGTATTTGGAGGTGGGGCTTTGGGAGCTATAGAAGGTTCAGTGGGTCCAGAAAGGAGGGTCCCCACCCAAGCGGATTGTGAGGTTCCTCTCATAAAAAGACCAGGAGAGCCCTGACCTACAACTGCCTGCCTGTCACGTGATGCCCTGCTTTGCTCGGGGCTCCATGGATGAGGCCACTCAGTCTTGAACTTCCAAGGTTTTGGAACCAGAGCTGGATAAACCTGTGTTGTTTTCAGGCAACTCAGGCTGTGGTAAACCGTTGCAGTAATGGAAAATAAACTAAGACAGGCGAAGTCAGGAGGCCCTCCGGAAGCCTGCGGTGGTAACGGTGTGTGGTGGGAGCCCAGCCTGGTTTATGTTCTTACCCGGGTCTGTCATGGGGTAGGGTTCTGGGGTAGGGTTGCAGGGACCTTTGCCTTCTGTATGATACACATGTGCATTTGGGACTTTTCTAATGGCCGTTTACTTGTGTAACCAGAAAGGTTGGGACAGGATTACACAGGGACCTTTGCTTCTGAATTCTATACTTAGGTACAGTTGGGACTTTGATAATGACTATTACTCTGTGTGTGTGTGTGTGTGTGTGTGTGTGTGTGTGTGTGTGTAATGACTATTACTTTTGTAACCAGAAAAAAAAAAAAAAAGTAAAGATCTGTAAAATCCAGAGCATTAAATTGCCATGCTATTGTAGAACTTGGGAGTCTTACAGTGCCCCCTGTCGGCAGTAGGACACAATAGCCAAGGCCCACCCTCAGCCCCATCTGCCTGAGGTCCTGTTGGGCTCTTGAACCTGAAGGCGGGTTCCCAGCAAGCATGGACCCACGCAGACCTTTTCTGCAGCCGGACTGTCTAGCGTGTCGCTGCCACCGCCGCGCCCAGGTCTCCTCCTCGGTGTGCAGCTCTGTGCATTGTGTGTACAACAAGGGGCCTGGAGGCGGAGTCGCCACAACTGCGTCTGCGCTTGCGCAGTTGGGTGCAGTGCCGTGACCCACGGACCCACGGTGTGCAGGGCAGGGGTGCAGCGTCAGCTCCCCAGGGCTCTGAGCCTCCATCTCCACAAGTTCCCAGGTGCAGCCAGCAGGGGCTGCTCCCACTGCACGCAGTGGGGGGCTGAGAACACCTCGTGTTGTTTTTTGTTTTGTTTTTATGTTTAGCAGAGGCCCACGCCCACCAGAAACATCCACAGACCCCAGGAGGCATTGGAAGAGCTTGCGAGTGGCTCTGCAGGGAATGGGGCACTAACAACGTCTGTCGTGGGTGGGGCGGGCGGGCGGATAGTCGCAGTAGAGCCTTTGGTGTGGGGGAAGGAACGCAGATGGGCCAGTGTGGAGCAGCAGCGTGAGAGGGCTCAGGTGAAATCCCTAAGCGAGGGGTGTGCCGCTCGCAGAACAAAGCATCTGAAATTTGTTGGCGGCTGGGGCCTCAAGGGTGAATAATTACTCCCCGGGGTCCTGACTACACCCTCCTGTACCTGAACAGGTCATGCCCTGAGGCTCACCTCAGGGATGCCCTTGCAGATGGGAGAGGGATGTGCTTTCCTGTGTCCTGAGTGGGTTCACTGGGTATGCCCAGGGGTCACTAGACTGTCCTTGCAATCCTCTCTCTCCCTACCCTACCCCATCACTCCTTCTTTCAAAACCCAAGGGCGGAAGTTTGGCCCAGCTGAAGCCACAGCTGTCCTTCTGCAGATGCCCGCATCCTTCAAGTGACAGCTGACGCTGCCCTTGGGACTCAGTGGTTCTATGGACCCAAGCCATGGAGGAGCCCACTGGGCTCTCCCACTCCAACAAAACCCGGTGCCCTCCCTGTCCTTCTCCTCCCCAAACCCTCCAACTTTGCCACATGATGTACCACTCAGATGCGGGGAGCTGGAGGGTGCGGGAATCCTCGGGAGCCCTGGGCAGTGGCCTCTGCCTGGGAGCAGAAGCGAGCGGCCCCCCCGGGGGTCCCGGCTGGTGGAGGAGGAGATAGAAAATAAAACTGCGTCCAAGCTGCCAGGTCACCAGAGGCCCAAATGCGCTTCCACCAGCAGGAGCGCGCGTTCGTTCCCTGTCTTCGGAGGATGGAGGGCGAGGGAGGGGCAGGTGGCCACTGGGTGACTTTGCGTGCCTGCTGCTGCCCTTCCCTCCTCCCCAGCCGGTGACTCCAGGCTGTGCTGGGGAGGAGGAGGGACCAGGGTTTCCCCTTTCCCAGCCTGCAACTTAAAGATACTCTGCATTTTGGCCACAGTCCCGCCACAAGAAGGGCTCTGTTCCAGCCCTCTGGGATGCCCTCCGTGGGCTTGGGAGCCACCTGTCCACCTTGCCGGGACCTCACAGGATCACTTCTCTCATGCCATCTGGTCTACAGTGTTGTTGTTGTTGTTGTTTTTGGTGCTGGGGATGGAACTCACCACCTCGAGTTTGCCAAGCAGGCACTTACGCCTCCGAGCTAAACCCCCGGCCAGTGTTGATGTTTTGAGGCAGGGACTCACACCCTGTAGTCCAGGCTGGCCTTGAACTCACTATGTAGCACAGGTTGGCCGTGAACTCACCTGGACCCTCCAGCCTCAGCCTCCCGCGTGGTGAGAGTACAGGTATGCACAGCCACGCCCGGCTTGGTTTGGGCATTCTTATAATTTTAGCCTTATATTTACCTCCCTATCTAAAATGGTATGTGATTTATAGTTACCAAGTGGCATCTCTAGACTTTAAAAATCATTTATATTTCAGGTCCCTAGATATAAAGACTTTAGGTGTGATTTGTTTTTATCTATATATTTATTTTAAGTAAGGCTCAGATGTTGTCTATGACTTGTTTTTCCTGCCCTTCTGATCTGTTGATGTAGATTTGGATAGATGTATGCTGGGGACAAGGACCCTTGTTCCAGTCATAACCATAATGGGACTGGCTAGTACTGCCGACCCTGAGACAGACTCTTGCGAAACTGCCGGGGACACCAGAATAGACATGCCAGGAAGCAAGGCAGGCTGCCTCCCCGGTGGTTCCACCCTGGGACACTACATACAACTGGTGCCCAAGGGCACTTCCAACCCTGGGAGAGATGGGGCTTCTGTGGGGAATCCGAGCCTGGGATTCTGTCTTTTCCCTTTTGTTTTGTCTCTGCACCTCTTTTCAGAAGTACCTAAGGGAAATCTTGAAGATACGCAATGCATGTTAAGTGAGTATGAGTCACTCAATGTCTTTCCCGAAAACATCAGCGTTAGGTTATAGTTCATGGACTTGGGGCCAATTTAAAATGGAGGATATTAACAGCTTGGTTTTTCTTTATATTTTTCAAAATGTAAGGTAAAGAGTAAAAAGGCAAGGCTACACGTTGATTTTATAATAAGAAGGGAAATGGATGAAGGTCCTGTCTAGCCTGCTGTAGTTCTTCTCTCCCTCTTCTGATTCTAATTAGTTATAAATCTACGTTAAGTAACAAAAAGAAGTACTCAGAGGGTTAAAGAAAATATATAACATCAAAAAGAATTGCAAACTGACATCCTCTCAGGAAAAATTCTCACTAATCTATTGTTTTACACCTAAAATTAAAAGTGCACTTTGATTTAATGTAATTGTTTTATGTGTTCTATGTTTTCTTGTCCATTTGTCTGTTTGTTAATTGCTTTTACTAACTGGTTAAAGTACCTGCAGTTGCTTCATTAAAAAAAATTTTTTTTTAACTCGTATCAATTTTTTTTCTATTTTTATTTTTACTTGTGCCTTACAGACTTCTGGCTCTGTTACAGCTTTTCCATAGATAAATAACCATTAAACAAATACTATAGGGTTATCAAACTCACTGGACTGTTATCTTCTCCAGGCTTTATATGTCTACATTGTCCAGAGCCAGCGTCTATGAAGGATCTTCAAAACAGAAGCCAAGTACAGGTTTTAAGTCTGATATTAAAAAATAATAATAATTAATGGCCCAGTGGTCAAAAAATACATCTCTTTATGTATTTCTTTGCCATTGTTATAATTAAAATAGAAAAACTCTAAAATTCCTTATTAATAGCTAGGGGAAAATCTGTATGCTCTTAAGCTCCACCTGTTACAATATTTAGATAAATATCTCGAAATGAATAGAAATTAATATTAAAGATAAGAGACTTATGCCGAATGCTACTGATTTCTACCACTGTGGGGGGACCAACTAGTCAACAATATTCTACTCTAATATCTAACCCCTGCTTGAATAATATGATTAGAAAATGCAGCCTAAGCGTCAGTGAGTGGCGAGTGTTTTTGTCCTCTTTCCCAGACCATCCAAAAGTGGCGGCTCATCAAGCAGCCCAAGCTTGGTCTCCTTTGGATCAGTCCGGTGAGATGTCTGATCCCTGTATTGGGACTGCATCCCCAGAATCAGTTCATCGGCGCAGATAACAAAGCTCATCTGCACGGCAAGGTTTTACCTCTGCAGAAGGGCAGGGACACACTCTAGCAGAAGGCAGCAGGCTGTGTGTGACCCTTTTCCCCATTGGCCGCATTGGAGGTTCACAGCCTATCCTGATTGGCTAGTTTAAACAGCATGGGGAGGGGAGGAAAGAGTGGGGGTAGGGAAGATGCGAAGCCCCTGGCTGTTGATAAGCTGTCTTTGGCTGTCTGTCAGCTGTGTTCCCCGGATCTAAACTGAACAAAGACTTTCCATAGCTCAGTGTGCTCAAAAAAAGGGGTGAGGGGGCAGCCTAGAGTGAACTAGAGTTCAAGACAGAGGCACTCTCTTATTCATGTATTGATAGAAAAGACAGGGCTGGGGTTTCTTACACCTGACTAGGCGGGATCAACACCCCGCCTCAGCCCGAAGCAGTTATAAGAAATGGACCCTCACCGCTTACGCCCCCTTAAGAATAAGGGATGAAATTCTTAGGCAGGGAGATGAGGTGGGATAGCAACTTTAAACAACGGTAAACATCAGTCGGGGGCAACAATGGTATATGCATTGCACACTGTCGTCTCCAAATTATTCACCCAGAGCACAAGACATCTGCACTCAGTTGTTCAAATAGTACCAGCATAAATCTTTCTCTTGAATCAACTCAGAGAAATCAGCAGTATAATTATCTTAACTATCTTTTATATGCATATAAATATACCTATACATATACATAACTGTTTTTTTCAACTTCTCACACTAGTGAGACAATGTAGTGTTTACACATGTATATCTGACTAATTTCACTTGTGAGTATGGTCTCAAGTTGCATCCATTTACCTATAGTCTCAAGTTTATCCTTCTTTATGGCTGAGTAGTACTCCATGATATGAAAGTACCACATCTTTTTTATCCATTCCTTAGTTGATGGGCATTTAGGTTGCTTTCAAGACGTGACTTTACAAATTGTGCTGCTATAGACATGGGTGCACATATGTCACTGTGGTATGATGTTTTTAATTCTTCTGGGAAGATACCCAGAAAGGGAAGAGCTGGGTCAAATGGGACCTCCAATCCTAATTTTTTGAGAAATCTCCACACTGATTTCCACAGTGGTTGCACTAGTCTACACTTCCGCCAACAGCAGAGAAGAATTCTTTTTTCTCCACAGCTCCTCCAGCATTTGTTATTGGTTGATTGCTTGATGCTAGCCATTCTTTCTGGGGTGAGGTGGAATCTCAGTGTTGTTTTAATTTGCATCTCTCAGATGACCAGTGATGTTGAAGATTTTTTCATATATTTACTTTCTGTTTGTATTTCTTCTTTGGAGATGTGTGTATTCATCTCAGATGCCCATTTTTGGACTGGGTCATTAAATCTGGGAGGGCTGATGTTTTTGAGTTCTTTGTGTGTTCTCAATAGTAATCTTTTGTCTGAGGTACAGCTACCAAAAATTTTCTCCCACATTATGGGTTGTCTCTAGACTGTGTTGACGGTTTTTGTTGCTGTGCAAAAGCTTATCGATAGAGTGAGATCCCAGTTGTTGATTCTTTGTGACAGTTCCTGTGCAATCCGAGTTTTGTTCATAAAGTCTTTACCTATACTAATGTCTTCAAGAGTTTTACCTACTCTATCTTCTAGCAGATTTAATGTTTCTGTTTTAATATTAAGATTTTTGATGCATTCCAATTTTAGCTTAGTGCATGGTGAAAGATATGGGTCCAATTTTAATCTTCAGCATATGTAGAGTCAGTTTTGCCAGCACCATTTATTAAACAGCTGTCTTTTTTGCAGTGGAATGTATTTAGCATGTTTGTCATAGATAAGGTAGCTTAGTATGTCTGGAGTTGTTTCTGCATCTCCTAATCTTGATTGATCTTCAGGTCTGGAGATGACAGCTCTATCACTGTAGGCCTCAGACTTTCACATCCTTTTGAGGTCTTAGAGAGGCTTATGAAAGGGACACTGAAGGTCTTCCTAGAATGACCTGTGTACATCTTGACTACCTTTCCCTGCCAGTTTACTGTGTGTTGAGGAACCTGGTGTGCATCTGTGACCTTCTTCTCTTCTATTCTGGCATCGGCGATCTGATTCAGGTCTGTCTGTCTGTCTGTCTGTCTGTCATCTCACTGTGGCTCTGGATTGCTCTATAATGGGAGGTAGGGGACACTGAAGAGTTATTTCTTTCAAGTTGGATGTTTCCAGCCTTAGCTGTTTAGTTGCCGTGACAACCAGGATTCCCATCCCTGGCTTCCTTTTGCTGCTTTCCTGCTCTGGTTCTCAAGCTCTTTCTAGCTGGGAAAGCCAGGTCTCCTTTTATGTTTATGCATAGCTCAGCTGACCCTCACCCTGCCCCGCCCCTCTGAGCTGCAGACTGAAGCCTTGCCTTCCTCGTCTCTCCCTGCTGAGACAGGAGACAAGGCCAACTGCCTCTCCCCAGAGACCAGCTCTAGTCCTCGTCCAGGCTGCATCCCCCATGCTGCTCCTACTGGCTTCCATGCCTGCCTCCCATACTGGCTAGGGCTGCTGAAAGCTCACTTCACCTCAGGACCTTGCTTTCTCCCAGGCTTTGCAGGACTCTAAAACGGCTCATTGAAGCTGGACAGGACCAAGGCTGTGAAAACAGAAGGAAGAAAAACTTTCTTATCAGGAGCAACTGGAGGAAGTCTACGTAGCTCTGGAGGCGGGAAGGCGCTGTCCAGGGCAGGCCACTGAATGTGCACTCTGGTCCCCGGCTCCTCCCTTCTCTCTCTGCTTCCTGGTGGCCCTGGGATGAATGGCTTTGCTCCCCTCTGTTCTTCAGCTGTGAGGTTTCTGCTCTGGAGCCTGCCGGGCACCGTGGGCCAAGTTAAACTGCTCTTCCTTTAACTTGTGGGTGTCAGCGTTCCTTTAAATTGAGGGCGATGGGCAAATGACGAATGCAGGCTGGTAACCAATCTCAAAGGACAAAACTTTTATTAAACGTGAAACCACCCTCGGCAGCGCCCCCACCATATTTTTTACAGACAGTTGTGAGGCTCAAGGAGGCACTGGCGAGTATTGCAGGTCCCCACTGGACCATCCTGGAAGAGGCCACTAAGGGTCCCTATGAGGAGAGGTGGGATACTGCCCCCGAGGGTCCACCCCTCTTCCTTGTGTCCCAGGGGATCTACCTGGCACGGCCAGAAGGGTGACAAAGGAGAGAGATGTGCACGGGGTGGGGCTGCTCCTACTCCAGGCTCCCAGGTCTGCCCTGAAATACCTACAGCCAGCGCTCACAGCCCTGAAACCTCAGCCTCCTTCCGCAGCCCCTCTCGATGCCCCGGAAAGAGGCACAGCGCTTGTGGGAGCAGGCAGAGCCCTTCTGCTTGACTTTCTCCTGTTAACTCTCTCACGTGGCCTAATGCTCCGAACATCATTTCCTGAGGGCTACTCAACCTTAATTAGGCTCAAAAAGCATGCACTGTCAGCCCCAGATTATATAAAGCTTCCTTTGACCAACAGGCAAAAACGAATGACGCCAAGCCTCAAGTTACTCACATGAATTAGGGAGAAGAGAAGAAATGGCATTTGATCCGGCCACAGAAGCAGGGCGCGTGGCACACAGCAGCTGCTCAGCAGATCTACATGACGAGGCGAGTTCCTTTTCCCTCCACCTGCCCTATCCCGGGCTCCTCCCTCCCCACTGGAGGCCTCCGGAGCTGAGCTCTCATCAGCCTTTGGCTTGGGTGACTCATTTCCACTGCACTGGACAGATCAAGGACCCTGGCCAAGGCCAGGCAGGACAATGCCCCCAAAGAACAAGGACTGCAGCTCCAGCTGGGGGAGCTGCGGGCCCAGGGGCGAGTGGGGCGGGAGCCCTGAGGTGGGATTCCTGAGACGCCTTCTCCTGCCCCTGTTCCGTCCTGCCTCGCTCCCACCTCTCCTTACCCAGCTACTCATGGTAAAATTCCTGACCCTTCCCCAAGGCCAGCCCTGCTGCCACTTCAGACTTGAGGTAGGAAGCCGGGCAGCAGCCCCAGGCCACCAAAGAGCTTGCCCAGGCCCCACGGGGCCTGCCCTTGAGCAGTGTCAGTGTACGCTCATCCATCTCTTCTCGTCTACACCAGAAAACTCCCAGTGCTTGGATTTTGCAGGAGGCCTCCTAGACTCCCTGCTTCTACGAAGCCAGATCCTCACCCCCAAACCTCCCAACCTCTTCCTCAAAAGTCTGTTCTCATCTCACTCATCAGCTAGACTGCACCCCTTAAAACCAGGCTGTCAGAGCCCCGAGGTCCTGCAGGAAGAACACCTCACTCTGTCCTCCTGTTCCGCCTCCTGCCTCACAGCCTTGCAGCCCTTTGCTGTGTCTGGCTCACTTTTACCTCCTCAAAGGGTCAGCGCAAACACCACAGCCTTGGGGGACCCTCTCTCCCGCTGCTCACCAGCACCCCCACCTCCCCTGTTCTTCCAAAGGTGCCCAGTTTAGCATGCTCTGACACACGATGTCGTGTGTCTGGTGTGCTTGGTGACTGTCTCTGGTCTCTATCCTGTACGCTCTACCAGGGTATTTTTTGCTCTCTTTTGTTTGTGGGTTGGTCCTGGCTGCTAAGCTCATAGGTGCTTAATAAATCTTCGTGGAATGAATGAATGAATGAATGAGCAAATGCCCCTGGCCATTTCATGCAGGCTGCATCTCCAGAGCCTCCCCGACCCGTCAGCCTCTCACACTCCAGCACGTAGGCCCAATCCTCGTGGCAGGCCAGGCTTCCCGTCTGTCCCTTGCCCTCCCTGCCCAGGGCTCCGCTCCCACCTGGCTGATCTCCCAAATGAATGTGGGGATCTATCACCCCTCTCTCGCCGTGGGTTCTGCCTCTTCCTGTCTGCTAAACGGGTGAAAATAGATTCTACGCCAACCATTATTATTACAATAGGGAGAAGGAGACC
>PVJX010027732.1:0-24585 GCA_004027295.1 Dolichotis patagonum | reverse complement strand
GAAACCCTCTCCCCACAGAGCTGGATCTTGTGCTGTAAAGTGGGTCCAGCATCTGGACCCCAGATCTGATATATGCAGCCTCCCAGGGATTTGAGGAATCGGTCACAAAATTGGGGAATTGTGCTTTAATGTTTGATCCTTAACACTAGAAATGACAGCTTGGCTTTTCTTTCAGGATTGTAATAATGATAAAAGAAGTTGTTTGCTCTGAGAGCTATGTTCATACCAGTGGAATCAGAGTTGAAAGCAACCCTTTCCTGCACTTCGTGTAGAGCTGAATGAACGCGGCCATCATTTCTGAGTGACTCTCAGATGCAATAATATGGTTAAAGATTGGGAAGGGGAGCTGCTTCCTCCAGCTTTGGGCAGGGGACTGAATCATGGGGCTGCAACAAAATCCCAGTGGGTTTTCCTTAGGTCTGCACCCGAGAAGGGAGGGATAAAGCACAACATTCATCAACATCTGCAAAATCTAATTGCCAACATAAGTCTTAGCTGCAAAGAATCAGGGCGGATGTTACGAGCACCTAATTCTCTTTAAATAAAACAAAATGAAGACTATAAATCTCAACCAAATAAATGTGGTGTCTGCAGATAGAAGGGCGACTTGACATGACGGAGAAGCATCAGCCACTGGTCTTTATGGGAGCGGGACAAACACCGTGCTGCTTGGTTTAACTTCTGTGCCTTCATCAAACTTCCGTGTCTCTGAGTATACACAAGAGATTTATCCAGCTCCTGAAGGCTCAAGCTGTGGCTGCTGTGGAGCCAGCATCACGTCCACATTTTGCCATTGGACACCAGGAATTGATTTTCCAGTGTTCAGATTCCTAGCCTTTCTCCATCTGATCTCCTGGAGGACGGAGGACTGATTTTTCCAGACCCAAGATGGTGGCAGCAGATGACTCTCAGCTGAGCCCCTTCCCAGATGGACTTGACCTCTGCCAGAGACGATGGCTGGTCTGTGTCACACCTCTCCTTGGAGGCCACAAACAGGGACTGTCACAGAAGAGCCCAGTGTCTTCTCTCCAAGAGTGATGATTGCAAAGAGCTATGCCCGTTAGAGTTCCAGTGACATGGCAGTCCAGCTTCTGTCCCAGGCCTCCAGTCCTAATTCAATGTGTAGCAGGTGCAGGTCCCCAGACCTATCCCTAATAAGCTTCCTGCACACAAACCTCCTTCTCAGAGTCTGGTCTGTAGGGAGTCACAACGTTCGCATCTAGAAGACATGCTGAGATCCGTAAAGGAGTGCAGAAGAGAACACAAAGGACCCCCAGGACAGAACTTGAGGCACCCCAATACATACAGAACCAGGAAATTAGGAGGCAGCAACCAGTGGACCAAGAAGGAGCAGGCAGAGGGAAGGGGATACAGAGGAGAGCGTGGCGCCTGGTGAGGTAGTAGAAGGTTTGCAAAGGAAAATGATTCACTGTGTCCAGTGCTGCTGGTTAATAAGACTGACATTGAAAATAACCACAGAGCTGAGCAATTTGAAGGTCATTGTTAACAATGCTAATGATAATGATTACCATTAGAATAGCATGACACAGGCCCAGAATACCTGCACTTCATTATAAGACCCATGGGGAGTTGCTGGGATAGATATTTTATCCCACTATTCCATTAAAAAGATCGGGTGGGGGTTTTGCTCAGTGGCATAAGCACCTGCCTTGCAAGCACATGGTTGTGAGTTTGATCCCCGGTGCAAAAAAACAAAACAAAACAAAGGATCATATATTAGTCAGGGTTCTCTAGAGAACAGAACCAAGAGGAAGTTGATAAGTGATAGATGACAGGTAAATAGATGATAGATAGATTGATAGATAGAATATTTAGATAAGTAGATGAATGGATGGGTAGGTAATATTTAGATAAATGAACAGATAGATAATATTTAGACAAATAGAAAATATTTAGATGGCTAGATAGAAAGATAGATGATATCTAGATAGATAGATAGATAAATAGATAGATAGATAGATAGATAGATAGAATCATGGTAAGAGATTCTGTCATATAATAATGAAGGCTGAGAAACCCCACGATCTGCAACAGTGATCAGCAACTTGGAGACCCAGGAGAAATAATGTGAGAAGTCCTGGTCCAAAGATCAGTGCCTGAGACCCACATTTCAGTTCCCTTGGACAGGAAGAAACTGCAGAAGCCTCATCAGTTCAGAGGCAGGAAGGCGGGATCCCGCAATCACAGGGGTCAACTCTGTGTTCTATTTGGGCATTTAATGGGTGAGTCTCTTCACAGTGGGAAGGGCATTTGACTTTTCTCCCTCTACCAATTCAAATGCCAGTCTTATCCAGAAACACCCTCTCGAACACACAGACCCAGAATAATTTACAAAATGTCTGGGCACCTTGTGGCCCAGTCAAGTTAACACTGAAATTAACCATTGTGCACAGTAACACTGAGGGTGAGAAACACAGAGTAGTTTGGCCAACATTGCAGGCTACCTTCTAAGAGGCAGAGCTGAGAACCAAACCAGTGGGTTTAAAACTCCTTCTACTCCCCTTCATCTTGCAATGGGTGACAGGGGCAGCATCTCTGGAGACAGTTTTTTAGAGTTCAACAATCATGAGTCCATAACAGCACAAGTCTGATTCCTCCTGGGACCAGGCTGGAAGGGCATCATCAGGGCTGTAGGCCCACACTCTGTGGGAACCCTGGATAGGGAAAGACAATCTGTGTCCCATCCTAGCCTGTCTCCTTCCCAAAGAGTTTCCGGGGACAAACACAGACAGTGGTGTGAGGAGGGAACCAGAGCAGCACCTAGTTCTGACATGCGAAAGACTCGATGCCTGTGGTTTTACCATGGTGGCCAAACCGTGTCCCCAAAATTCACATTGAAGTCCTAACTGCCAACAGCTCAGAACATGACTGTATTTGAAGATGGGGTCTTTAAAATGTAATAAGGTACTAAGCATCCTCTGTGACAAGTGCCCATACAAGCAAAGGTGATAGGACAGACACACAGGGGCAAGACCATGTGTGGACACGGGAAGACAGCTATGTGCAAGGGAAGGAGAGAGGCCTCCAGGGAAACCAGCCAGCCCACCACCTTTATCTCAGACTCGGACCTCCAGAACAGTAAGAAAAGAAATTTCTACTGCTTTAGCCACCTGGTTTGCGAAATTTAAGGAGGTCCTAACTCACTAACATGTATTTCACTACCACGAGTAGGGTGTGGCTATAACAAATACTTACACATGTGGGAGCAGTTTTGGAACTGGGAAGTGGATAGAAGTTGGAAGGGTTCTGAAGTGCATATCTAAAAAGTCTATGTAGATTACCTCAAAAAAACTGTTGATAAAAATATAAATTTTAGGGCTGGAGATTTACCTCAGTGGTGTAAGCGCCTGCCTAGCAAGCACAAGGTCATAGTTTGATTGCTGGTACCAAACAAAACAAAACAAAAAAAAAACCCATGAATTTTAAAGGCAATTAATTTCATTACCTTAAAGAAGATAAATGTTGTCATGAACAGAAATGTGAATGTAGAAGTGTTTCTGGTGTGGTCCTGCCATGTTTTGGATCCGAAATATCCACCAGTAGCTCGTATGTTATGGCTCAGTCCCCACATGTTCAGAGGAGGGGCCTTTGGAAAATAATTGGATCATGAGAGCACTGACTTCATCACTGGTTCAATCCATTGGTGAATTCGTAACTTAATGGGCCATTGGACAGTGGTGGCGACATGAGAGTTGGGGTCTGCTTTGAAGAAGTTGTCCCTACAGGATGTTCTGGAAGGCTGCCTGTGGTTCTGACCCTTTCTCTCTCCATCTGCTTCCTGGCTGCTGTGAGGTGAGCAGCTTCGCTCTCCTCCTGCTCCCCATCATGATCCTCTGCCTTTTCACAGCCCCAGAACCAACCGGCCAAGTGACCACTGACTGAAACCTCGAAATCGTGAGCCACAATACATTTTTCCTCCTTTGATTTTCTCAGCTGTTTTGTCACAGCAACAGAGATCCACAGGTCTCAGTGGAAAGCCAAGAACACATTTCTGGAAACTGGAGTAAACACATAAAGCAGCTGAGGACTTGGCCAAATTGTGTCCCACTGTTTTGTGGAAGGCAGGACTTCAAGGTGATTAACTGAGATCTCTTAGCGGAGGACATTTCTAAGCCAAGTGTTGAAGGTGGGTCCTGATTCTCGTCATGTGATTCACTCCATTCCCAATACTTGGTAGGGCAGCCCTAGCTAATGAGCATGGTAGCAAAGTGCCTGGCTGTACCTTTGCTCTTCTATCAGTGACAACAAGAAGCCTGCAAATTGGGAGGAAGGACAAAGGGAATGCAAATCCCAGTCACTCTTGGGCTTGCTCTGCCTGGCACCTGAGGGAGGCACAGTGACCATTCCAGCTGTATCCCTCACTGGACATATCCTGGTCAGCAACACCTAGTGGGCAGGATCCTGAGGCTGAGCTGTTCCTCCAAAACCAGACCTCTGTGAAGAAGGAGAATTCAATGGAGAAAGTGGACCAGATGGGGCTGCATAACATTTCCTTAAAAAGCAAGTGTTCCTCCCAAAGAGGCAACATGACAGCCATATAAAGAAGCAGAAAGACGATTGCCATGTGATCTCACTCATCCGGAGAATCTGAACGAATAAGAGTAGAGTAGAATAGTGATTTCCGGAGAGATGTGAATCAAAGGGTACAAAGGTTCAGTGAGATAAGAGGAATGAATTCAAAAGATTTCCTCTGCAGCTGACCTATCAGTGATAACAGTCCGCTGTACACATGAAAGCCTCCAAGGGATTTTAAGTATTCTCATCACAAAAATATATGAGACAGTGCATATGTTAATGAGGCTGCCTTAGCTATTCCACAATGACTGCGTAAATTAAAACATTATGTTGTGCGCACCATATAATATACATGATTTTTATTTATAATAAATAAAAAAGCAGCAGTTCTGTTGTCAGCTGGTGAGCAGCAACCTCCAGGGACAGCAGCATGGCCGTGCATGCCTTAGAAGTGCCTCATCAACAATGCAAGAGTAGAGAAGGAATTATATGCATGCAGAGCACATCCACAGTCTGCTCTGGAGTTGGATACAGTGGGGCCCATTGCCATCAGGGCCTAGGATTTGTACAATTAACTAGAATTGCAAAGTAAGGGAGGCAAGATACAAGGCGTAACACAGCCTTTGCCACCAGGGGCCAAGAGGAAGGGTAGCCCCTCCCCCGCAGTGCCTGCTGGCTCACCAACCAATCAATAGCTTGCTTTCTTTTGCAAAGAGCCAGATCCTAACTCAAGGATTGAAGCGCTCACACTGCAAGCACTGGGCTCCTGAGCCCTGTTGGAGATGCAGGACAGGGGTGATGAGAGCTTCTGAGCAGAGGTCCTCTAAGGTCTTGAAAGCTCCATGTCTCTTGCTTTTTGGAGATCACACTGTCACATCAATCACAGCTTGGTGCACGGTTAACTGAATCTAAGTCTCAATTATGAAACTTAAGAAAACAGACATTATCCCAAGCAGGTAGAAATCATCTCCACAGAATGAAAGGAAGTCTCTGATGGAGAAGACTTGGTCAAGCTGCTGGCCTCTTTGGAAAACCTGACCGCTGGACACTCACCCTCTTTCTTTGGGATTCCGCTTGCCCCATAAGAGCTGGCTCTTTGCCTGTGTGCTGGGTACCTCCCCCTTGGGTCAGACAGAAGAAACAGTGGGTAGAAAGGAAATAACGAAATAACTACTACTTAATAACTAAGGAAATCGCACTTTCAGAAGTCTACAACTTCCAGGACCCAGGAAAGCCACCCGAGGTGACCCTGATCACCAATCCTTTGGTTACCTTACACTCCTTTCCTTCCCCACCCATCACATCCAAAAGGCCTCAGGAACACTGAAATAAACTGGTGTAGTTGAGAAAGTAAAGAACAGGAACCTGACCTCAAGATAAATGAACAGTTGAGAAAGATTCCAAGAATGTTTAAATTACTCGTCTTGAAAACCACAAAACAAAACTGGACCCATCCCTGAACGGGCCAGTACCCTTCTGCAGCTGGGTCACCTTTGCCTGGGCTCCCAACCCTTGAGAGAAGCATGAATGATCCCAGTTCCAGGAGGTGTGCACCCTCTCTCCCACAGGCCTGCTGTTTTTCTTTGTGTACTTTGGAGTTTCTGTCTAATCAGACCCTTCCGGTTTCTCTTACTGATGCAAACTCTTTTTCCCACAGAGGAGTCCGTGGACCTGCAAACTTACCATCCGGGTAGCACAGATTTAGGTTTTTGTGTCAGCTTTGGGAAATCCCCCAACCCTGTCCCGTGACACCCTCTGTGGCTGCTTCCCTCAGCAGGAAGCCTGGCTTCATTCATCCCTCAGGGTCACCACCTACTTCACCCCACATTCCCACAGTCATTTGGCTTGGACTGGGGCTTAACTTCCTGCCGCGGCCCTGGCTCCTCACTATTCTTCATCTGGACAATGGGCAGGCCATGGACATTGGCTAGCAGGGTTCAGCTATTTCCTGTCCTAATGCACACACCTGTCCCCACCCTGCTGCCATCAGCCTTGACCTGGTCCCCAGTATCTCACCAGACAGTGGATTTCCCCCAGGGTACCACCTCTCCTCAATCCTGTCTACACAGCACAAGCAAATGGGCTAATTTCAAAGAGGCGACTAGTTCTGCTCAGAACATTTTTTCTTTGTTTTATCATTTGAGTATCTCCTATTTACCAACTCTGTTCTAATTCTTTCTCGTTTTTAAACTGATACCTAAAAACAAAAATCCTACCTATTTATGGAAAGTCATGTGATATTTCAATACATGTACACCTTGTATAATAAAACGGATTATCCATGGCTTCTTCCTGGAACACTGATCATTTCTTTGGTGAAAATATATGGTACACAGCCATTCTCTGTAGTCCTCTCTACCATGAAGTAGCACATGCAAGTTCTTATTCCTTTTTACTCTGTCACTGAGAAATAGTTGGCGGACCTTTCCTTACCCCTTCCTCCTATTCTTTTGTTTGCAGTGGGAATCTCCCCATGGAGTAGCAAGGAATCAGAATATTAAAGGCACTAGGAAGGAAATGGGAATAAGAGAAGGTTAGGCCGTAAGGAAGCCTTGGCAAACTGCTGGGGTCCTGGTCAAACAGCAATAGAAAAGGCTATACCACGCCACACCAGTGCCATGTGTCTTGCCCTTGAAGTGTCTGTGACTGTCACATATATCCCTATGACACAGGTGGGGAACTGAGGCAGCGATTATCAAGTTGCACAAGGCCAGGGACTCCATTGGGTCCTAACTTAGCTTTTGACCATCTGGCAGACACATCTGCTCCTAATACCTCAAGCCAAGCATTAGCAAAGAGAGACGCCAGTGAATCTCTCCGGTGTTCATAAAAAGACGAGTCAGACAGGGAAGATATTTGTCAAGAGTTCAGCTGAGGAGGGATTAGCAGCCAAAGGGCAGCAAGACAAATGCCAATCAATATGAAGTAGCTCCATAGAAAAATGAGGAACAGAGGCTGGGAATTTAGCTCAGCGGTATAAACGCCTGCTTGGCAAGTGCAGCGTTGTGAGTTCAAACTCGGATACCCCCTATTCCCACCCCACCGCCAAAAAAGAAAGAAAAAGAAAAATTAGGAACAGCATGAAACATCACCCAAGAGAGGAACTTGGAAAGCCATTGTCCTGAGTGATCAGGAAATCACAGAAAGCCAACAGTTGACCAGGGTGTTCTTCCTGGCCTGTTTGCATTCTTAGCAAGGAAGGCTGAAGATCAAAGGGCCTTCGTGATCCCAGGGGATGGCACTCAGATGGTGACATTTCCTGCCTTGTACGGAGTTGGTGGAGAAGACACTGTAGGCAGAATCCTTGGCTCTTTGAATCTCATCAGAGGAGAGAAGCTGATTTCTTTTATTGTTCAGGAGGCTGAGGATGCACGTTTGCTTAAACCAAGCGCTTCCTTTAGTGTAATCTCGTCTCCGGTAACAATTAACTCAGCCAGCGGGAGCCCTGGAGGCAGCATCCCCAGGCCACCGCTGCAGCGGGCTCCTACCGAGCTCCAGGGTCAGGCTCTGCGTCTCCCTCTGATGCCTCTTCCGCCATCTTGCAGTCACAGGCACAGGAATAAGCGCGGTACTTTACTTTCTAACCTTCACTTTGCTCGTCCTGTCCTGCCCACTTCCTCCTCACCCCACTGGAAAATTCTGACTTAGGCTTCAAGACCCAGAGAAAACGTTCTCTATGCCTCATTCTTTGCCTGATTTACCCAGGCAGTGCTGCTCCTCGGTGCCCCTGCACATGAAATGCAACCCCTACTCTTCCAGCACTCATCCCACTGTGCTGTGTTTTGCTTTGGCCCCTCAAGAGGGAGCACCCAGAGGCGGGAGCTGTCTCTCTTCGCCTTCAGACTAAGACAGTGCCTGATCTTTGTGGTAGGCTGAGTAAATAAACACCAGCATGGGTGAGAACGCATACTGCCCCTTGTCTGCGTGGTCTGGGAAGGCCCGGGCCAGCTTTGAGTGGTGTCTGGGAAGAGGCCTGGCAGACAGCAGAGCTGGGTCTGTGATGTCCTGGCTTTCAGCAGCAGCACATTTATTTCCACTAGGGAGGTCACCTGGAGGACTTAGCTCAGATTTTGCAGGAAAAAAGAGAAGTGCTTTCAGCATGAGCCCTAAATTTCTCCTGGAAAGCTTTTAAACCAAAGCTCTGACATTCTCAACCAGTTTGCAGGTTCCTGCAAAGTCCTAGGTAGAGCCTGCCCCAGCACGACCCCAGCCTGAGGGGCCCTGGTCTCAGACCTGGGCCACAGCAGGGGTAGTCACTGTGGGACACGGTTCTGCCCTCCGGTCCCCACACTCTTCCTCCTCTCCACTTGGTCACAAGGCAGCCAGCTTCTGCGTAGGTGGTGGGTGAAGGGAAGTAGGTTCTGTTCACAGTGAGCTGCTTCTGCCCACCTGCCTCAAACAGCTGGGCCACAGGGCCTGGAAGTCCTTGCAGTCTCGTCAAAGAGGGTCACTTGGTGAGAGCCTCCTCCCAGGGTGGCACTTACACTGCAGAGCTGCTCTTTGGAACCCAGCTGTGCTCAGCAGGGCGTGAAGGTGCACTGGTGGTCGAAGTCCTTAGTGAACAGGGAACTGGTAACTAAGGGAATTCAGCAGGCAACTGAAACTGAAAGTCTCAGGAGAGGTAACACATGTGGCCTGCAGGGAAGGGACCTCAGGGCATCTGAAAACGAATGCATTTTTGGAAAGAGATGTTGGGACGAAGTCCGGGTCCACCCAGCTGCACACAGCTCCTGTGCGGCTCACTGCACCACGCAAGGGGGCTGCACTCACTCGGGCTGAGCTGGGTGGCACCGGGCGTGGCCTGAGGACGAGGGGTGGCGGTGGCCGTCTGCACCACCAGCTTTACGGAGATGGCTGGCCTTCAGGAGGAACTGTGCTGTGATAGGGACACAGAGGCCAGTGCTGCTCAGTGTTGGGAACCAAGTGACCAAGGGCAGGTGGTGGGACGGCAAGGACAAGCAGGGGCTTCCTGCAACAGGTAGCCCAGCCAAAGCGTGACTGTGGGACCAGCTGGATGGGGCAGTAGGATGGGGACCAGGTCTCTGGGTCAGAGCTCGTGTTTGTGCAGCAGACGCTGTGGCCCCCACCTGCCCCTGGCTCTGCCACGTGACCACAGCTCAGGTGGACATGGTCACCTCTTGCCTCTGCCCCAGTGAGGTCACACCAGGCCAGATGCTGGTGCAGCTGCTCTTGTTCAGGTGCACAATTCTTGGCACATGCTGTGTGCTTCTCCTATACCTGCATGGGAGGTGTCTGGCTCCCTGCGCTGATTTCCGTGCCCTCAACTCATGCATCCTGGGACCAGTTCCAAAGCCTGGCTCAGGCCCTGCCTTGGCAGGAGCCCAAACTAGGAACATTTCTCCCATGAAGAGCAGGGCTTCTGCAGGGCGCAGGACAGCCCAGGTGCTGACCACTCCGCAGATGAGGCCTTCTGCGTTGGGCACCTACTGGCTTCCTTGCCAGCTGCTCCCTCTTCTCCTGCCAAACATTCCAACTGTAATAATCCCTCAGAGCAGGGAGATTAGGTCCAGAATCCAAAGTATACCAAAATCTGAGAATGTGTAAATTCCTGTATAAAATGGCATCGTATTTGCATATAACTTACATGCAGCCTCTTAATACTTTCAATCATCTGTAGAGTCCTTATAATCCCTCTCATTGTACTGGACTCACACTAGGAAATGATACAAGCGCTGCGCAAAGCATAGAAGGAGGTGGATGATGTGAACACGTAAGCATTGTGATATCACATTAGGCTTCAATGTAAGGCTTAGCTAACAGGAGCCTGGTTACACCACAGTTACCAAGATGATCACTCACTTTCCACTCCCATCACTGGGACAAAACACCTGCGACTCATAACTTAAGGAGGGGAGGTTTGTTTAGGCTCATGGTGTCAGCCCAGCTCCAAAACTGAAACAGAATGGCAAAGGAACTTGGCAGGGAAAAAGGTGCTCAATCCATGGCAGCCAGGAAGCAGAGAGATGGGAGAGCTGGAGACAAGAATGGGTGAGAATTCACTTCCGCCCTGGTAGGCCCCTCCTACCAGCACATGTAGCTATGAGTTCATCAGTGAAGGCATCTATTATTGAGTGTAGCACCATCATGACCCAATCACCCTCCAAACACACAAGGTCCCCAGGGAGCATTTTAGATCTAAGCCATAACAACTGCCAAGTGACTGGCGGGTGGGTAGTGTCTAGAATGTGGACACACTAGACAAAAGGATGAATAACCTCCCAGGCAGGGTGGACCAGGATGGCAGAAGGTTTCCTGGTGCTTAGAACCATATACAGTTTAAAACTTATTGTTTGTTTCTAGAGTTTTTCATTTCAAGTTTCAGGACCAAGAATGACTGTAGGCAACTGAAACCGTAGAAGGTGAGATGTCATATAGGGGAGGTGGGGGAATTGCTGTGATTTCAATTGAAGTTACAGCTTCGATCACCTGTATTTGACTAGGAAGGCAAACTCCATCAGGAACTGCTGGACGTGGTGCAGAGGCAGAAGCAGCCCAGGCCTAAGTCACTGTTGGAAAAGAGTCATCTTGAAATCCATCAGACTGTGATGTCACAGCAGAATAAACCATTGTTCTGTTCAGCCTTAATAGCAGCCATTGCCCATTTATTTAATTCCCCTGGTTAAAACATTCTCCTTTCAGAATCGCCTTTGACATAGAGTTGGAATATGTTCAGTGCTATCCAGCCATTATCCTCTGAGTATGAATGAATTGATCCAAGTTGGTTAAACAATTGTATATATTAAGCACCGAGTGCATTCAAAATAGAATAACAGGAGCTGGGAGCAAGCTGAGTCTGCTCTCCCTGGCCTCACGATGTAGCAGGCACAACAGGACCTCTGCACCCATCAGTCCCCTCCTGACAAAGGGAAGGTATGACCTAGGACAAGAGCGTGAAGGTTCAGTCAATGCTATTTCCTTGGAAACTACTGTATTCATGAGTAACTGCTGTCCTGACCACTGAATCACACAAGTCCACAGCCGCCCAAATGGCTCTGCTGAGAAAGCCACTCTCAGCCAACAGGCCCCGCTCCTACCTTGGATTGAGCTGCGATGAGGCTGCTCCAGAGGCCATGCAGCCTACCGTGGAAGGTGCCAGCCTCAGGACTCAGTCCCAGAGTGATTCCTGCCCTGGCTAAGCAGTCGGGTGGTTCAGCAGTCAATGTTTCTTGGTAAGCACTGAGTCACTTTTGTGCCTCTATTTCTCTCAGACCCAGAGAGGAGCAAGAACGCCACTACAGTGCACTGTGAGGCTGTGTAAGGATAGGCTGGGAGTGGCTGGCAGAGAGCTTGGGGCCCAGGACCTTGTTGGCGATGAATAAATGACAGTGACTATTCATAGTGGCAGGACTCAGGGTTCCCACTGCACTCACCTAACTGGATTTATAAAATTTTCCTCCCAAAAGGCACATTTGGTAAAATGAGAAATAAAGCTAATGAATAAATCAAGGCATATGAAGACTGTCCCACTGGATCAATACAGCAGTTCCCCTGGGGGAAAAGGCGAAAGCCCTAGCTGAAATCAGACCCTGTTCCAGATGCTTCCCTGGGCATCACCGACCAGTCCTGGCCACTACATTTGTTTGAAATTTTGTGTAGTTGCCTGGCTCTGTCCAGAGTCTGATCTGTCAACTTACTTTATATCCTGTATTTCTACTCGGGGCACCATTCACAAAGCTCATTAGTCTACTCTATTCCCTGAGGCAGCCTCAGATTTCCCGGGCTGCGCGTCTCATCAGCCGTGTACCACATAAGGGGCACTATGGCCAACAATGGACAACCTCCACAGTGATGGTCCCATAAGATAGAGCTGCAAATTCCCCATTGCTTAGTGACACCATAGCCCTTGTGATGCCACACTGCAGTGCATTGCTCACTCATTGTTTGTGGTGATGCTGGTGTCAACAGACCTATTGCACTACCAGTCATATAAAAATATAGCAGAGAACACAGTGCTCCAGAATAATGGCTGTATGCATCAGCTTTCTATGCCTGGAACAAAATACCTGACACACAATTTAAAGTAGGAGAGGTTTATTTTGGTTCAGGTATCAGAGGTCTCAGTCCAAGGTAGCCTCGCTCTAAGGAAGAAAGAAATACCCTGATGCAAGGGGGTGGTGGGAGAGAGCTGGCATACAGCTGGTAATCTCAAAATAGACACAGGGCTGGGGAGAGGAAACACCCTTCAAAGCCCGCCCCTCATGACCTACTTCCTCCAACTAGCCCCCACTTCTAATATTACACTCACCTCTAACTCACCATAAGGTTAATCCGTGATGAGGAAGTGCTCCGTGATCAGTTACCTTCCAAATGCCCCACCCCTGAGCTCAGGAGCCTTTTAAGAGACTTTTTAATCTAAACTGTAATAACTGGTGACTGTTACTGTTTATATCATTAACATTACTTTAGAATGTCCTCCTACTTATTAGGAAGCAAATTTACCATAAAACAGTCTGCGCTGTGACACAGGCAGAGACTCTGGATTGCACAGAGAGGCCGAGTGAGTGACTGGCCTGGACCAGCCAGGTGGCACACGTGCTCCCTAGGATGTTCACACCATGGCAAAATCCAGTTCCTCGGGCTGGATCCCCATGGTTAAGCGGTTTGTTACTGGAGGTAGAACGGGTTTGTTTCTGCCACAGCTTCCATCAAGCATTCTACAGTCACAGCCCTGAAGCTCAGCACCGCACTGGAACCTTTCACCCTCACAGTGAACCCTTTGATAGCTGGCTGGTTCAACAATTGAATTTAGGGCACACAGGGTGTAAATAGCAGAGCCAAAGTCCAAACCTGCCTGACTCCAGGATCTACATTCTTCGCTGTTGTGTTTACTATTCACTTGGTGGCTAACCTCGTGTCATTTCATCGGACAAAAGATGCCCAGAGACTGTTAACGCTTATCCTGGGTGTGTGAATGGCATGTTCCCCAAAGCAATCAGTGTTTGAACTGCTGGACCAGAGAAAGCTGACGGCCCTCAGCACGCACCTGAGCTCCTTCCAATCAGCCAGGGACCCGAGGACCCAGATGAAACAAGAAGGCAGAAGAAGGCAGCAATGTTCTCTTGCTGCCTGACTGAGGCAGCCGGGCCTGTTGTCCCACCCTGGGACTTATGGTTTGTAGCATCACCTCCCATAGTCAGACCCCAGGTTCAGTGGGGTCCCATCAACTTTCCCAGGTCCCGGGTCCCCACCTTATGAAGAACAGATTGTGGGAGCCTCCTCAGCATCTCAGTCATGTGAGCCAAGGCCACAGGCTGGATCTCTCCATATTCTGCATATGTCCCACTTGCTCTGTTTCCCTTGAGAATCCGGACATGTGGCCTCTTGGCAAAAAGTCCCCCCTGGTGGTCCTTCCCCCACTCCTTTCTATGACAGCGGGGATGGAGTTTGAGGTCTGAGTCACCACATATTCATTCGGCCATCCATCCAGGCAACCTCCATGGTCTATTATGTCCAAAATAAATTTCACATTCATGCACTTTTTTTAGTACCAAACTTGTGAGTTAAGATTAACAGAATTTTTAACCGATTTTCAATAAAAGTAAGAAAAAAATTTAAACAGGCAAGAAGAAAAAGAAACTTCCAACAGTAACCAAGGAAGAAAAGAGTGCAACAACCAAGAAAAAAAAACCCAGACTCTAAGAAACCTGGGACTTGGAAGAGGCTCAGCTTGGTCTCCAGCCCACCCCTCTGAGCACCAGCAGCCACGCTGGGGGAAGGGAAGCGTGCTCTCCTCCTCTTCCGGGGTCCATTGTGAGAGGGAAATGGAAAAACCAGGATGGTGTTCAGACAGAGGTCCCAAGAACTGGCACAGCCCAAGGGGAGACATTGGCTGCTTCCCCACGGAATGGGACATGCCCTGCAGCTGGGACGAGGGGTCCATGTGCTGGATATTTAGTGAAAGGAAGCCCAGAAGGTCCAGCCAAGATACCAGATCACATCACGTCGACTAAATTCCTTCCCTCTGCCTGCCCAGTCGTCCCAGACAAGAGGACAGGAAACAGGCTTCAGGCTGTTTGTGGAGGACGATGATGGTGTCGGCAGAGGAAAGCGAAGCTCAGGTCTCCCTCTGCGGTGAGGGAGCAGGATGTCTGCAGAGAGCTCCTCAGGTGGTGAATGAAAAGAGCTGAGAAAGGGCAGAAGAGGGGGAGGGCGGGCGGGAAGGATTCGCCAGGGGTTCAGGAGAGGAAGGTGAGGGAAGAGGAGACCAAATATTGTGCAGACCTGAAGAAATAGGGAAGGCCGGATGAACCTACCAAAACGTGCAGCGTACGTGGCTCACCAAGGAGAACGGTCATTGCCCAGCAGACAGTGAATGAGGTAAACCCGAGCCGTGCGAACCTCACCTCGTCTTTTCCGTAAGACTGCCTACACAAAGCACCGGAACCAGTTTGAAAGAACTGGACTTTATTTCCCTTGCACTTCTGGAGGCCAGAAGTCTGCAGAAGGCACTGATGGGGTTGGGTCCCCCTGGAGTCTCCTGGGGAAACAGGTCCGGGCCTCTCTCCCAGGTCATGGTGGCTGCCAGCAGTGCACGGTATCCCCAGGTTTGCAGGTGCTGCGCCCTCCAACCCCCGCTCCTTTCTGTCATTTATGTTCCTCTCTGTAGCTGCATCCAAATCTCTTTTTTTACAAGGATGACAGTTGCTAGTTTAGGGCCCATCTTTTCTTAACTCGATGACCCCTGCAAAGATGCTCTTTCCAAGTAAGTCAAGTTCATAGACACCCAGGGGTGAGAACTTGAACATAACTCATTCAGCTCATGATAAGAACATATGAGAATCAGAGAGGAAGGGAAATGGAGACAGCATAGGAATGCAGTACCTTTGTCTCACTTTGGAAGGAGACGGCTGATCCTGTCTGAAACTAAGACATATACCAGATGTGTATTTGTGTTCATGCATACATAAAAATGCCAATCTACTAACCTTAGCTCTAATCTCTGTTCCTGTCCTCAGACAAATAATCTCCTTTGTGGCCAGGAAACATTTCTTTAAGATTTTACAACTTCAATTTACTTTTGCTCAATAATTTTATTTTTGAAGTATAAGAATTCTTATTCTTTGAGTGCCTACTCACAAGCTTGCTCAATTGAGAACCTGTAATAAGAGATTTCCTCCTGACAACCATCAAAATCACCAGAAAGTTGAAAGAGACAGAATATATATAGAGAGAGTGAGAAATGAAACAGCCTAGAACTGGTGATGTTGGGAGCTCCAGCAGCTGGCAGCAGGCTGGGTACAGAGTTGCTGCTTCCTAAATGTTCGATAAATTGGATTATTGGGTTGCTAATTGTACAGTGTGTACCAGATAATGCGGAACAAGAACAGGGCCGACGCGCCCATTGCCGTCATCCGGGCCCCTGCACCTGGTGCTCAGTATTCAGGGACTGCAGTTTTCCTTTCTCCTTCGCCCTCGGCGTCTAACTCTGGAAGATTAATTCCAGACATAGCCGAGGGGGAGAGGGCAGAGCGGTCTTCGGATGAGCTCACCCTGTGCGGAAGGGCAACAAGAATCCTATCTTCCCGCCTGGAAGGTATTTAGTGCTTGGCCTGGAAAGTCATGTTCTCTGTGGCAGGTTCCTCCTTGCACAAGGGGACCCGCTGATAAGAAGTCATGGGTGCTGCCCCTCCCCTCCAGGGGTCACTGAGGTGGCCGATACACGGCCTACTCAGAAATAAACAAATGCTGCTAACGCCACCCATCATCGGCTTGACTCCTCCCTGGCCTCCCTGCCCCTCCTGGCTCACCTCCAGTCTGTTTGGAAGAGATGGACAGTGACTCAGGCTTTAGCAAAGAAAGAACAGTATGCAGCAAGTCAGAGCCAAGAGCGTGGCTCACAGCTCTGCCCCGGCATCCTTCGGGCGTGCATGTCTCTCCCTGCCCCGGCCCTCCCTGCCCCTGCCCTCCCTGCAGCCTTGTGCAATCAATAATCCACTGGGTCTCGGATTCAGACCTCTGGGGCACTGTTTACCCTCCTCTGCTGACTCATCCTAGAGCCCATCGCCAGCCGAGCTCTGCCTCTGGCCGGGAAGGGGCCACAGTGGACTCCTCAGCTCCAGAGTCCCCCTGTGCCCTGTCACACTGGGAGTCACAGGGAGGCTCTTGGGGGCCAGCAGGCCCATGAGCAAAGGGGCGCGGGATGGCATGGTCCCCTGGAAGTGCCAAGAAGAAACCACCAAAGAGCCAGTCTAGAGCCCATGTGTGCCCCAGATCAGCCGCCACACGGGGTAGGGTCTTCAAGTCTAGGTTTGGCTTGATTACCCCATGCTGCAACCTAAGAAGCATAGGGGAGTGGGAAAAACACACATTCCTTCCTGCCTGACTAGTGACAGGTTCGGTCCCCCAGAGCCCTGTGTCAGGTGCTGCTGGGAGGAGGTGGTATGCTCAGATGCATCTCTGAAGTGCAGCCCGGATGACCCCACTGCCTGCCCGTCACCTCCCACCCTTGAGGTGAGTGCAGTCCCACCGCCTCACCAGAGCCTCAGAGGGCAGCGCTGATCCTGAACTGAAACCTCCAATCCTGGCAATCAAAACCAACCTTTGCTCTTTCTACGCTGATGATCTCAGGGGGCATTTGTTACTGTAACAGAAAGCTAGTTAATGCACTGGACCCCAGAGATCTCTGCCTTCAACTTGCTCTCTCTCCAAGGAGAATGGGTTTTGAATGCACTGAAGTCAGCTGGGTCTCGGTCCAGGGTTCCAGTTCAGAGTTCTGTCACCTCCGCACACTTACGACCTGCTGGTGCTCTGCCATCTCAGCTTCCCCACTCTGTGGCTCTGCAAGGGTCAGGGGTCTGGGAGCTCATCATACAACAGTGAGGGAGGGTGGCAGCACAGACAGGCTCTCTGGGGGAAGGCCAGGGGTGGTGCAGGAGAAACCCAGCAGAGTCTCCTGCTGGACAGTTCCCTGGGGACCACAGGGGTGAGGCTCTCCCAATGTCTCCCCATTACAGCTCAGTGACAGAGAACAGAGAAAAGACAGCCTCACGGGGAGGTTTCCTCGGGTCACCAAGGAACATGGTTCTGCGCTTCTGGAAATCTCTGTGGAACGGGACGCTTGCTCGGCACCCGTCAGTCTGCTGCCCTGGGTGTTGTCGACAGAGAACGGAGGAAGATGATGAACAGTAGGTGGGAGGATGGGGTGGTGGGGTGACATTTGGGGGTGGAATCTGCTGTTTGTTGTGAGCTTAATCAGTGCAAATGGGGGATTTCAGAAAATGCTTCCCCACAAACTCTGAGGAGAAAGTGGGGTCCCTCCTGCTGCCGGAGGGGGGCTCTCAGGACATGGATGGGCTGTTTTCATGTGACCTTAAAGCAGAAAGTAAAAATTAGAGATAGAAAAAGAGGAGCTGTCCCAGGCACCATCTCTAAGGCTGTGGCCATCAGAGCTGAGACCCTGCGCGGCCACCTGCCCACACTTGCAGGAATCCCCCCTCTGCCAGCCTGTACCGCTCCGGGGAAGGGAGGGCTCCTCCTCCATGGTCGGTCCTTCCTTTCCAGACGTGCAATCTTTTAAACACCCGTGCCATCGCAGTCTCGGAGGCCTCCCTGTGTGTGTGTCCCAGCCATCATCCCCATCATTCCCAAAAGCTCTTAGCGCATGACTGTCAAGAGTGATGTGACACATCTCTGCGTGCACACTGCCTGCGTGCAGCCCAAGGCACTGCTGACAGATTCTCAGCCTATTTTCCTAAGTCCTAAACTGAGTTTATAAATCCTGAGTCTTACACCAGGAACAAGCTTAACTGATTTTCAAATGCTAATGCTGGTTGTGTTAAAGGAGAAGCCAGCCTTTCCCCAAAACATGTGCCCTTCCTACAGTGATGACACTTTCTTCCTGCCCCTGCACCCAGAACCTTCCGTCACCAATGCTCTCTTGCCTTCCAGGCATGACAGACAACTGACCTCCTCTTCGTATCCACATGTCCCACCCCATTCTCCAGGGTTCTGGAATCCAAGGACACTGCGGTTTGGGTCACCAGTGTGACAGGAACACGCCTAGCACCCCAGCTCTGTGCGGTGGCCCCTGCTTCCTGCCACGTCCTCTCTCACTCGGGGCATTAGAAGTTGGTGCTGAAGCCCTCGGCCGTGACTCCCCATATCACTGCACCCCAGCCTCACCCCTGTGCCCCCTGCTCCATCGCACAGTGGACTCCCTGCCCTGACCGCCAGCAAGCTGTCTTTTTGTCTGAACTCTCTCTCGGGCACCAGTGACCCGGGACACCTCACCTACCTACTCCCCCTCGTTCTAGCCGCCTCAGCTTCCCAGGGGGGCTCCTGTGAGACCCCTTCCTGGCAGAGCCCCAGCCCCTCCTCGCTCTGCACATACTGCAGCATGATTATAACTACTGATATTTGATAGCAATATCCAAAGTTCGATAACCTTTAATATGTATTAATAGGAAGAAATTATTTGATAACACATTACTATGTCTTGTATATTTTATAATATAGCTACATGTAACACATTGGTATATTACATGCATTTTATGTAATATATTGTAATAGTACATTATTGTTCATACTAATATTATATGACATCTACAGTATACAGTTGTGTGGCATGTGTGTGTACAATTCACAGTACACTCCTTCTCCAGGCAGCTACTCTTCCTTACTCTTAGTACGCACCAGCAGTTGATGTTTCCTCTTTTTGTCTTCCCAACTCGTTGCATTATCTCAGTTAGTGTTCAGAGCAGCCCTATGACATAAGGGCTTTTACCCAACACGCCAGGCCGCTGCACCACCGCCCCTCCCTTTGAGCTCCAGTGAAAACTCAGCTCCTCCTCACCCTCACCGCTTCACTGAGGAAGATCCCACCCTCCTCAGCACTTCTTGTCTGTAATTCTGAGCAGGGCTGGAATCTGCCTCCTCACACGTCTGTTAGGACACACGTCCGAAACCCCTGCTCCGAGAGAAGCTCGTCCCAGCACAGGGCAGACTCCACTCCTTTCACGGACCCCAGCCCCAGGATCATCGGCAGAGCTGGTCAAATCTGATTACCCTCGTCTCCTGCTAGCAAGCTTGCACCAAGCCCAGGGAACTGGTGTCTACACAGACGGGTGATTCATAAATCTGGTGATTGTTCTCCACTGCAGAATTAGCTCAGCCACATCCTTTTGTGTTTGTTAGATCCATTAGCTGGATGTAATTTATCCTGTTAACTTTCTCATGATGTGCAAATCACAGACTTTCTGAAAGACAGGGTTGACAGGTGGTGAGTGTGCAGCGACCGGCTTCTAAATGGAGGCCCCTAACTTCTCCGGCTCACAGCAGAGAGACCCATGTGGAGGTCCTTAACGTTCCTAGTCAGAGGAGGAGCGGAGGGCCGCCTCCAGCTCTGCTCCCTTCCTCTGCCCACAGCAGTTCCTCACAGGCCCCCCGTATACAGATCTTGATAGAAAACAAGAGAGCCCACAGGTAAGTGGACTGGACGTGCATTCCTTAGAAGGCAATGTCACTGACCTCCAGGTGGAAAAGCCTCCCTCTCACAAGTGAATTCCAAGGATTCTTCCCAACCCCATCAGACAGTCTTCCAGGCCAAGTGCTGAGAGATTAAGTCCTTTCTGTCTTCCTGGTGACAGCTCTAGGACTGAGTTAGGGGTCATCTTAGGTCAGGCTCCCCAGAATCAGACCCTGAGGCCAAGACCTGTGAGCGAGGGCCAGACGCAGGTACTCTCCTGGAGGAAGTGGCTCAGGGGTGAGGACAGCACCCCTCGAAAAGGGCAGCTCCCAAGCTGTGCTGCAAAGGAGTAAGAACTGTCCCTCCTTAGAGTGTCCTGTGTCAAAGGATCCAGTGCAGACTTTCAGGCTCCTTCCCCAGTGAGTTAGTGCTGGGGCCACTGCCAAGGGCTCCCAGACACTTGAGAATCCTTCAGGTCAAGGCAGATTGCCTCTTGTCACCTAAAGGCTATTGAGACATAAGAGCTGACCATCAGAAACAAAGGGCAGTGATGCCAGGGCATCACTACTGTCTTCATCTGTTTTCTGTTGCTATAACAAGGTACCTTAGGATGTGCAATTTATAAAGAAAAGAAGTTCACATGGGCTCAAGTTTGGAAGCTGGAAAATCCAGGGGTGATCACAGAGGGCAAGGGTCATGTGGTATTTTAGCAGAGGCTCATAGTGGAACAACATAAAAGTCTGCGGGCACAAACAAAAGGAGCACGTATGTGCCCAAGAGAGTGAAGAGGCGCATGTCTGTCTGTATAACAACCCGAGTTCCAGGTAACTAACCCCGTCTCCAAGAACCCACTCAGCCTCCCAAGAAAGCCGTTAACGCGTCCACGAGGCAGTGTTCGGTGACCTAACCCCGCTCAGAGATCCCACCGGCTCGGGGCACCTTTGCATCTTGATTCCAATTTCATCGTGTGTTTTGGAAGACACAAATCGGGTTCCAACCCCGGCAGGCACTCAAGCATGAGCCATGAGTGGGGCCTCCTCCCTGGAGCACCAGGAGCATTGCAGAAGTCTATTAGCTAAGAGCATGAGCCTCTATCCATCTCTCTGTCTGTCTGTCTGTCTGTCTGTCCATCCGTCCATGTCTGTCTCTCTCACCCACGAGTAGCACAGAGCACACAGCAGAGCAGTCAGGAACCTCAGGAGCCCACTCATCTGTGCTGGGGTCTGCTCACCCAGGCGGGAGCCCCCTCCTCTCCTCCCCCTCAGGGTCCTGGCTCACCCTGCAGCTCCACCGCCTTCCTGCCGTGCCTGCCAGCTCCCACCGCTCACTGCTTTTGCGTTTGTTTGAACAGCAAGCTCTGTTTCTTTTGTCAAGGATTCCGTGTCTTCCTCCACACCCCCAGCATGTCTTTGTGAGCGCCTTCCTGGTGCGTGCGCAATTCAGGAGGGCGCCCTTCTGCCAGGCTCCTGGGCACCAGCTCCTGGGGCATCAGGCCGCGCTTGGTGAGGAGAAGACAAGTCTGTTCCTGGAGCGTTTCTCACGGTCAGATGGTGGCTGGAAGCCTGTCGTCCTGCTGGTGGCCACCTCCCTGCCTACCCTCAAGGTGCACTTGAGCTCTGGGTGCAGTGGGCACAGCATTGCCTGCCACTGCTGAGGAGGGCTGGGCCACCTTCCACAGACATCAGTGGAAACAGAGTTCCCCCAGGCAAGGTGGCTCTGAGCGAACAACAGCCCCTGCTGGTGCCCTGCGAGCGGCCGTCCACGGAGGGGCTGGGGTGGCAGCTGTGATGTTGCTATTATTGTGGGGTGCACTCAAAGGAAAGCTCGAAGAGACCCTCTCTGAGCTTTGAAAACCAAGACCAAATGTCATCCTCTGGTCATTGACCCCAGGCCAACCCGAGGCCCGGGAGCAAACTCTGCTCCATCACGTTTGATGGGTCTTTCCTCAGCCCATGGTAAGTGCCCAATAAAGACTGGTTGGTCCTGCTGCAGAAGGAAGGTGTGTGTGTGCATGTGCGTGCGTGCGTGTGTGCACGTGTGTGTGTGTGCATGTGCATGGCTGTGTGTCTTAACCAAAAAGGTGAAGAGTAACTATTGGGAGTGAAAATAAGATTGACTGATAGGGATTAATGGATTGATTTCCTCCCAGGTTTCTGACTAATGTGTTAAAAGGCAGAATCCAGCTTAAGTGGCTAAAAGTAAGAATTGCATCCTTCTCCCTGTCTACTTATGAAAACAAATCTAACTTCTTCACTTTTGAATAATTTTAAATTTACAAATGCTAGGAGAATATTACCAAGAATTTCTATGTATTCTTCACCTAGGTTATCAGTTATTAACTGCATTTGCTTTACATATAGTTTGCTTTTCCAGAACAGTTTGAAAGTTAATAGAAGGCACCCCACCCGTTACTCGTGTTTCAGTAGGAATTTTGTAAGAACAAGGATAATTTCTTAGGTGACCTTAGTACAATGGTCAAATGCAAGCAATTTGATGGTGAAACAGTGGCATAACTTAGTCTGCAGTGCACATTCAGTTTTTATCAGCTGCCCCATTATCACCCTCTACAGATATTTTTTATCTTGATCTAGGATCCAAACAACACCGCATAGCGTGTGTGGCTGTCATGTCTCCTTCACGTCTCTTAATCTACAACAGGTCCTCAACTTTCCATTGTCCTTAAAAATACTGATGGCTTTTTAAGAGTTCTAGCCAGTCTTTTGTTTGGGGTGGGGAATGTCTCCCAATTTGATTTTTTGTAACCTTTTCCGATGATTGGACTTAGGCTGCACCATCCTGGTGGAAATCCTATGAAGGAGGTGATGCCCTGTCTGTGTGTCCCCTCAGGAAGTGGCCAAAGCCACTTGTCTCTGTTGCCTCCAATGAAATTTTTTTTCCTGAGGAAAGCGAGGTGCTAAGTTTATTTGCAAATCATTGTCTTAAAAAAATCAGGGATGTTCTAAATAATGTATAAATTTAACACAGTTTTCCAATGTTTCCTAACAAGTTTTCTACCTTCAGAAGTAGACAAACAGATGCATTCAAAATCAACAAGCAATCGTAGACTGAGAAAACTCTAAAATAAAAGAGAAATGAAGACAACTGGTCTTCCCGGTTGTTAAAACTCATCGTTAGGCCCTGGTGATTAATGCGGAGTGGCGCATGAATGGACAATGCAGTTAAACAGAACAGAAAGTACAGCCATGTATCCACAAGTACACACGGACATGAACATGTGGTAAACATCAGCAGTAAAGAGAAACTTTGGAATAACAGGAGAAGGCCATTAGAGAAAAAGAAAGAAGTAAGGTCAGAGCCATGCTCAGAGTTTTAAATGCAAAAAAGTAAAATGATGCAAGCACTCTCAGAAAGCATGGACTCTGCCTCTTTGCCGCACGAGGCTCAGACCCACTCTGCCTCATTCACGCCCTGAAAAGTCCTCCCTACACGGTGCCACCAAAAGTCATCGTGAAATTTATAAAGAGAAAATGAGGAAAATGAAGCAAGACACTGATTTCCTGGAGTCCTGCAGTTGACCGTTTCCGCTAGGAGCCTTCGTGCTGCTCCCCAGCCAGCCTGTCCCCAGAGCTGTCTCTCCTCCAGGCTGCGGTCACTGTTGTCACCCACCCCCGGAGCCCAGGAGTGCCGATGCCGGTGTTGCTGCTGGGTCCTGCTAGGTCCCAATTTTTGTACAGCCTCCTGGGGG
This sequence comes from Dolichotis patagonum, assembly GCA_004027295.1. Lineage (NCBI taxonomy): Eukaryota > Metazoa > Chordata > Mammalia > Rodentia > Caviidae > Dolichotis > Dolichotis patagonum. The sequence goes on along the minus strand of PVJX010027732.1, from coordinate 919 downwards.
CTCCCTGAAACTCTCCCACACCTTGTAAAAAATCTTTGTAGGGTTTGCCTAATGAGTTCCCTTGTGTATAAACCCCTCTTGAATTGTACTGTTGAGTGTGTTTTTTGATTTCCACTGGGACTCTGATTGACAGTCACCTTGGAATAGAATAACTTACTAACTATGTCCCAAGATCTAAAAGCCAAAAATAAAATGTTCTTTTTAAGTCTAGCTAGGAAACAAACCAAAGCAAGACACAAAGAAAAAGAAAGACAAAAGCGAGGGGAAATATTTGTAGCTCATGACATGGAAAAGTGCTTTTCTCCAAATATATGAAGAGTTCCCAGAGACAAAAAATAGACCACAAGATCAATAGAAAATGGACAAAAGGTCACGGACAGTTGAGAGAATCAGAAATATAAATGCTCCAAAATACTTGCAAGCATTCATAATCAAAGACATAAAAAATTTAAACTATGCTAAGATGCAATTTTCTCTTGAACGAATTGGTAAAATTCCAAAAGCTTGACAAAACGCTCTGTTGGCTAGATGCCAGGGAAGCTGGCACTGTCATTCTTTCTTAGTGGGACTGCAAAATGGTAACAGTCCCTACCGAGAGCAACAGTTATTACCATTTCAAATGTTTTCCCTCCAACCCAACAACCCCACTCCTAGGATTATATCTGACAAGCATGAGCTGACGTATGATAAGATTATACAGTGCAGCATTGTTCAGGATACTAAAAACTTGGAAGTGACCCAAGGACCCATAGCTAACTAAAACTAAGATTCCCACACAGGGTGCAATGCCCTGGAACCCTAGGAAAAAAGTAAGGACGCTCTCTGTGAACTGAGAAAATGTCTCCCGGGCATATCACTAAGCAATACAGGAAAGTGCCAAGTACGAAGTGATTCTTTCCACCCACTCGGAGTGAGAAGG